>JAATLQ010031891.1:0-12412 GCA_013421005.1 Heliconius erato x Heliconius himera
CGTGTAAGTGTAATCTATACTTATAATAAATTTAACATAAACATAGTAGTATTTTTCTAACAATGTTCGAATGGTTACAGTTCAATTGTAAGTCCAATAGATGGCGAAAATTACCTTCGTTACAGTCTAGCTTAATTCGTAATTATTTAACACAGTGATAAAAAATGATTTAATATTCAAAGAAATGTTTTGAATAGGTTCTTCAGTCCGTTCGTTCGTTTATGTTATTAATATTTTTTAAAAAAACGTATAAAAAAATAACTTATGGGAGCAAACTAAAAAAAAAAATCTCTCAATAAAAAAATGCTCTGACACTGTTAATAAAAATATCCCGCAGTATTATTTCATAACTTACAAGCGACACGTAACGGCATTGCACTATTGCACCTGTATGTTGCATGTATGTATGTGCCAAGGGTATTTTATTTTAGGGTACAAAAACACCTCAAAATCCTTTTAAGATAACTTTGTTGTTTGTCTGTCTGTCAAGAGTATTTTGTACAAGATCGCTTAAAGGTTAGATACCTCAATGTTCAAGTCTATATTCCCTTAGAGCACAAAAAAATCTATCTTCTAAATCATCGCAATCAAATGAATCGTCATAGTTTATCGAAACTATGAGGGTTTATGCATCCCGTTGATACACAATTACGAAATTTGTTAAGAAGTTAAAACTTACGGCACGTATAAAGGAAAATTCCAAAATTTTTCAAAAATTGACAACTTTTTGTATTTGTGTCACAGAAAAAAACTATTAGGTAAAAATTTTAATCTGTACTCAATTTGATACAAAATGACAACTTTAATAATTCTTTTGATGTATCTCCATTCTTGAAACTGGTACGAAACTCTCGGGTCATGAGTACGACTTGAACTTGACCGAAAATATTGATTATTTCATAGATTATATAAAAATGCCTAATAACGTGCTTTCTATGTATATTCTGTATACCAATTATATATTTACTTAAAATATGTGATTAATTTAAAAACTGTACAGGAGCTAATATAACTTATTTTACAAAGAATATAGTGAATACTTATCCAAATAAATTAATTAATAATTAAGGCTGTTTGTAATATCTCTATTTCTTAAATGAATAATCATCTAATTCAAGCGAGCAAAGCCGCGGGCAGGCCGCTAGTATAAAAATAAATCACCAGTTTCTAGTGTTCTATTTCGAGGTTAACGGTTTCCTAACAGTGATAAATAAGCAAATTGGCATTTAAATTGTAAATGAACATCACTTAACTTGAAATATAGATTTCTTTGTCTGTACCAGAGACTGGTGTTTTGTAATTCTATATATTTGAATTTTTCAATCCGAGATAAAGAGCAGCGTTGAGTTCCGTCATTCAACACATAATGTCTCGAAAATTGGACGGAAAGTGGGGAGAGTGTCCAGTGTCGTTACTAGGGGTCGCAATCCGGGATCCCGGGATTCAAAAATCCCGGGATATCGGACCAAATATAGGTCTGTAAAATCCCGGTTTTAATTTTACAAGAAACCGGGATTTTCGATATTTTCGGATTTTAGAAAGTTAAAAGTTAGTTATTCGAATTAAAACATGCCTGCTATTAAATTCAGGCTTATTTAAGATATACAATGGTATATAACATACATCGGCAAAAGTAAGCGATGAGTTTTCCTCAAAATTCGGTATTTTACGATATTAACCGAGTTTGCCCGACCAATGAACGTACGAATACCGTATTTTCTCATTGGGCGTCGTCGTTGCGCGTTTTTGTTGCACGTCGGTGTTGCACGTTGTTGTTGCACGCTTTTCTAGCCCGTCAATGTTCCAGGTGTCCTTATTGTTTTTCGTTAATATTGATTAATATGATATATATGTTATAACTAACTTCACGCTTTATCCCTAGCGGGGTAGTCAGAACGGAGCGCCAAACGCAGTCTCCATACAGTCTCTACATACCCCTTTCGCCTCGTCCATTGTCATGAATCTCTTTATACATGCCCTCCGGGGGGTCCTCATGCTTTTTACGTGACCTTCTTCCAGTATCTTTGATACTGTTGTCGAAGGTCAACCGAGATCTCCTCCTACCTCTCTTACCGCTCACTTTTCCATCATAAATCTCTTTTGCCATTCTTTCATCGCTCATTCGTTCGACGTGCCCAAACCAGCTGAGCACGTTCTTCTTCATTCTCACCGTGACATCCTCGCTAGTACCTGCCATTCTGTGTACCTCTTCATTGCGGATTCGATCCGCTAAGCTGACTCCGCATATGCTACGAAGAGATCGCATCTTCACAGCATTCATCTTTCTTTAATTCTTCTTCTGTAATACCCACGTTTCGCTGCCGTATAGCAGAGTCAGTCGGCATTGTGTACGCCCAAACGCGCAGTTGTGCTGACGTTTCGCCATCTCATCAATGCAACTCCTTAGTTGCAACGGAGCCTTCTCCGTTAATCTTGTTACCGGTAGCAATACGCCTTTCCACATCCATCTCGCATCTTTCATCTCTACTGAACATACTTCCCAAGTATACCACTTCGTTCACTTGTTCTAATATCTTTCCATTTACACTGATCTTGCATTCCGTCCTTCATCTCTTTCAAAAATCAGAACCTTTGTCTTATTCGCATTTAGGCTTAGACCATTATATTTACACCCTTCTTTCAGAGTGGTGACCCTAAAAATACCCCCCTAACTTAACTCTAAAAATAAGAAGAGGCTTGAAAAATTACTAATTTTGGTACAAAAAACAAAAATATCGAAAATATCGAAAAAACCGGGATCCCGGGATTTTTCTGAAGTCGATATCGAAAATCCCGGTTTTGCTTGAATGGTCCGATATTGCGACCCCTAGTCGTTACACAAGGTTCGCTCTGCTCCTCATCTACTATTTAAATAGATTTTGTAGTATTTAAATAGTAGTTGAGGGGCAGATATTTTTAAATTTAAAAGGTAACAAAATTTATTAATTAATTATATTATTCAATGTAATTATGGAGGAGGAGTGATGGGTGGCGGAACTAAACAGCGTTTGAAAAATATAGTGATATATTTGAAATGAGTAAGGAATATTTTGAATTATTTACGAGTATACGTGCGTTTTGTCATGGCAGTAGACATTTCAATAAAATAAAAATAAGTAGCGAAGATCAAGGTTTAAAACCAGGCGACTGAAAAGCGTTTTGAACATTTTTAAATCGGAGTAAATTTTAATTTAAATCAAAATCTGTGCTATTAAAAGTGTTAAAAAAGTAATGTTGACGACACAGATTTTCGTTTTCGAATGTGAATTTATTGCGTTCGGTCTCAAACAATATTAGTAGAGAGCCCTCTTAAAAAGTTAATTTTGTTAATGGATATTTCTGGTAGATTCTGTTTTATTTGGATATCCATTACGTATACGTGGAGTATAAAAAATTATGTAAAGAAATCTTCTTATACAATTTGATAAAATATAAATGGTAGGCAGAGGGAACTTGGGAAAGTAGTGTAAAGAAATTCCAATCAAATTACGACACATTTATTCCCACCGTTCCGCCGAATTCTGGAGGTATTTTCTGATGAGTGACGGGCCTCAACGCCGCGATTTGACTAGTTACCAGAGCGGGGAAAAGAAATGATTAAATATTTTATTTCCTCGAATGAGAAGCGAACCTCATCAGGATTAAAACCAGTGCTTCTTAAATATGCCTTATTGCAATTACAAGGTTCTTTTCGCTAAAGCCGTGAAACGTGCAAAAAATTTTAAAAAAATATTCACATTAAAAATGAATTTAATTTGTAGCCTAAAAATTTTACTTCATTTCGGTACTTTTGAAATGTAAAAATAAAATTTACTGCACATATTCTTATAAATGTTAGATTACATTTTTCAATGTTTAATTAAGTTTTTTCATTGACACGCGCCTCCGGATTTTTATAGTGCGATGTTCGAGGACTACTTCTAGGGTCAACTCGATGTGTGTGGGTTTGATCCTTACACTGAGCAATGACTTATTTAGATTTTTCGCTTTAGCAAGACAAAGCGCATCCTTGATTTCCGTCACTCAACTCAATATTGTGTGTAAAATGAAGAACGGAGCGTCTTAAAACTAGGTTCACAATTAGTAATTAGGTCACATTATGCGACGTTAAACAACATTCAATATAATAATTTTGGTCAAAGCTTACTTTGATCCACAATATGTGTCGCCTCTACACATATTTTGTCTTTACAAGAAATTCGATCTTAAAAGATCGTGCGTGTCATTATAGGTTTCGTATTATTATATTATATTTTTTATATTTGGTAAGAGTCTTTAGTGCATCATATTTATTACGGCCGTAGTACATACTTAAGAGTTAGACTCGACCGCTGCTTTCCGTCTGCTATCCACATTCATATATTCCAGACACAAGTTACGACATATGCGCCGTCCATACAAAACGATTCTGAATCAACATGATATTAAAAATATGTTGATTGTATTATTCATAATTATTACATTATCAAGACTAAATATTCAGTCCACGGGCCTTAGAAACACAGAAAAAATCAAGCTTCTATAGCATTTCCGCATATTTCTTTCTGCATTCAAAGTATGAAATTTGGCAAGAAGTGAAAACTTACAATACCTAAAGTTAAAGGAAAAAAATCTAAAAAAGGAATTTTATAGAGATATAATAGAAAAAAAACATACAAAGTTAAATTTGTCAATATTATTGTCGCCTAATTAAAACCTATATCTATACCTATACTTAAACACTTTTGCAAGCACTATTCTAAAATAGTCTACTGAAAATTAAGCTACCACCGCTCGTATGTTCTGCTGAGAAAATCCCACTAGAAACTCAACAATTGCTCTTATCGATACATCATTACCACAATAATACCATGTAATAATAAGGAAAAAAAACATCATATATTGTAAACCTTTGCCATTTAATAGTGCCATTTCATGTTCATTCGTAGCGGCGGATTTATTCAACTGAAAAGCGCACTTACATCGTGTTTCCTGGTAGGGAAATTTTTATATTTGTTTTAGTATCGATGCAGTGGAGTATGTGATACTATTGATGTGGAATATACTTTAAAGACATTTTAAAATTTTACCGATTTCAAAAGAAAGAGGACATATGCTTGCAACGTGATTTCTTCATTTGTTCTTCATGGATCTTGATGATCATTTAATTTATAAGGTAGGCTTTGTTTCAAAATTAGGCTCATACTAATTTTATGGCAATTTTTCCTGCGCCTTATGAAAAAATATATAATTATATAAGTAATAAAAAACATATATTATGTTTTGATTACATGTTTATTAAGAATAAACAAGTAAAGATAAATAAGAAAAGATAAAATATATTTTTAACATTATATATACTAAACAACAAAACTAATAGGCCTAGTAAACAAAAATAATATAATATAAAATCGATACAAATAACTAGCTCAGGCAAATCGAATAGTAAACATTGATCTACATCATATAATCGGAAAATCGATGCATATCTACTGCACGCCCACGCTTCGCCCTTTTAAGAGAGCTCGTGTTCTTTCACGTGAAGAACTATTGAATGATGGTGATATGTATAAGTATATATCTATGAAAGGATGTATGTAAGTATGTATAAGTATAAGAAACTTGGGCAAATTTTATTACACCATTCTGTTCGTTATTCTCTATGTATAAAAAAAATCGCGTTTCGTAGCTACATGTAATTTAACGTCAAACATAAAAGGCCAGTCGTGGCGCAGGGGCACACAGTGTGACTGTAAAAGCGCAGGGTTGTAGGTTCGATCCCCGCTTGAGAAATTTAAATATTTATTTAAATGTATATTTACGTTTCTTCGCTCTGGTTTCAAGACAAAGCGCGGCGTTGTGTTCCGCCACTCAACACGCAATGCCTTCGGAATTCGGCGGAAAGTTGGGGACAGAGTGTCACTAGTTTCCCTCTGCCTACTCTGCTGTGTGCGGGATAAAGCGTGAAGCTGATTTATTTTATTTTTATTTCATTTAAATTAATATAATCGATATTATCCACTGAGACACAATTGTATTCGAATCCATTATTAGTTTCAGTAAATTATCACACATTCTCTAACAAATATTGAAAAGTACAAAGTTTCTCAAAAATACTCAGACCACTATACATAAAATCATAGAACTTTATTTTTTTAGCTTCACGCTATATCTTGCACATTGCTTGGTAGAAAACCTGAGAACCTAGCGTTAAGACACTTCATTCTTCATTACACTTCCGATGTTCATAGAACTTTCATTTATAACGCTTAAATCCAGTGTCAAACTCAAGACACTCTTTTCTCCGTTTTCTGTTATGAGATATTGTGCGTTGAGTGTCGAATCTCAACGCTACACTATACGCCGTCTCACTAGAGGATGGAACCGAAAACCTATACCTAACAATGGAACTTCCATTTGAAACACTTAAACGACTACATATAAAAGGACACTTAAAACAAATGAAAAACATACATCCTTCTCAAAAGCTTAGAACGAGTACCTTGTTTGAGCTGTTGCCTCATAAAATCGACATCACAAATCTAGTTATATTTCAATTTCGTTCAAATTCTATTAGGTTGCATTTTAAAATCCTTTTATTGGCATTGCTTTATTGGAATTGGTTTATATATATAAAGAACCTAGTGTTAAGACTCCCCATTTTCCGCCGAATTCTGAAGGCATTGCATGATAAGTGGTGGAACTCAACGCCGCGCTTTACCATGACACCAGAGTGAAGAAATGAAAATATTAAATAATGTATTTCGTCGAGTGGGAATCGAATCCATAACCTGTCGCAGGGGAACGAACGTGTGACTGACACGTTCGCTCTCCTGCGCCACGACTAGCCTCAATATCAGATAATTTATATTATGAGTAAGTATTGTAGAAATGTGACTAAGAAGCAAATCCTAAGTTAGACGTAGCAGTTTTGGCTTAAAATTTTGTACAACTAAAAGTTCGCATTAAATATTAAAATTATCTAATATCATTGTATTAATTATTTAAAATAACCCAAGAATAATATGCAAGACGCAAAAAAATATAGCGCATTCTTAATGTGTGATGATAAAGAAGAAAAAAGCTGGTCAAATGGGAATTGGAATCGGCCACCGAGGATTCTGTACCAATTTCAGGATTATATATAGGTCAACCGGGAGTATAATTTATAAAAGTTGTTAAACTTTAATTTGCGGGCGTATATTTAGTAAGAAAAATTTTGTTAAGTACAATTATAAGTTTGTAATGGGCTTTATACTTAGTATTTATCTTTATTTGTGCTGCAACGTCTTTCTTCTTGCAAAATTCCATAATTGTATGTCCACAGAAATGTTGTGATTACGCGGTGATTTTCATACAAATCGTAGCAAAAATGCATAAATGCGTATCTCTCGATTGCGTTGACTTAATAGCTTGATTTTTTCTGTGCTCCAAAGAACGGCAGATCTGAATATTTTATATTCAGGCTTGATACCTCAACGCGATCTCGACATAGTTGTAGTGACAGACGGACAATAAAGCGATCCTATAAAGGTTCTGTTTTTACCTTTTGAAGTACCATAAAAATAATAGAATTACTGCCAAGCTTAAAGTGTAATAGTTCATATTTTTTTAAAGTGTCATTAGTGTTATTTATTACACTCTACGGAAAGAAGACAATTCATCGATAAATAAGCAATACGTTCTACGAAATTCTTATACTGTTGTTTCAACGTATTTTATGTAGCTTTCTAAAATATCTTAAACAAATTGAATATGTAAATAGAATTTGCTTCCTGAAATCAGCTAAAAATAAATAATACCAGCGAAGAGTTCATCGTGCCTTTCTATCCGAGCTTTTTGGATTATTACATTTTATGAATAAAATCCTGAAACATTGGCAAAGAATGCTATTTTAGAATGCAATATAAAAGTCATGCTTTAACTCTAATTCTCTGTTTTTTGATTTCAAATTCGAATTCTTTTGTCTTATATTATACTATCTTTAACCTTAGACTTCACCCGCACACAACTTTGTTTACGTGAACTTAAGGATCCTGGCCATGCTGCATGCTCTAATTGCCTTCTGTTATGATAGAAACTTGCAGCAATTAAGAGAATGAGTGAGAGTGGAGAAATAAAAATAATTTAAATATGACTGCTTTCATGTAAGTTTGTTCATGTGAGTATGGTTTTGAAGCCGGTAACATTTTTTTAATATTTTATATTACATATAATTAACTTTGGAATAGTGATAATATAATATCTGTCGTCTTGCTGTTCCATTGCATCTTTATTGTCAGGATATTGATGCATATTGACAGGAACTCTGCAGCTGCTGCTGCATACAGCCTTATAATCACGTAAATGTGATTCACCGATTTGAAGTGGGCGAAGCCGCTGGCGGGCCGCTAATAGATAATAATTGTAAAATTCTATGGAAGTCTTTCAGCAATAAAAGCATACGTACTTTCTACAAATTATATTAACTAAAGACTTAAAACTGAGTATGTAAGATATAAACCAAAAGATTTCTCAAAGATATTTCCATCGATACGTTTACCAAATATTAAAACTCGACCCACGACTTTGATGATGTTGAATTTATTTTTATGGATAATATTATTAAAGTTAATAACTTTCCAATATTTAAGTTTGCAAAAGTGAACGCCACGCTGTTGTGGACGAGACGGATGGTTTTATGTTTTTTTATTTATATAAATGCTTGCAACCTCCATCGTGGGAAAACGGAGACTTTGTTTGCGGTTTTTAAATTTATAATATTGTGTTAAATGGGGGGCTCACTACAAAAACAGATTTTCTAATGTCATGTACGTTTATTTTTACTTAGATTTTAAAAAAGATATTTACTTCTAATAATATAGTGCTGTATGATACGGTGGATAATCTTATATTACCCAGGAATCATAAGCCAGGTACTTTTCTACTGTTAATTTAGAATACACTTTCTTAAAATTTTCTTCAAAACGAACTTACTTCAAAACGTGCAATCTTGGATCTTAGTATTCGGCTTTTCTGGCGTGACGAAGTTTTTAACCCTGCAACCCGTGTTTACCATTTTCCAGAATAGAGCCGTGAGCTTATTCTGGTCAGGAAGCGAATTTTCCAGACTGGTTTGTGGTACTGGGGATTTGAGGGCTTTTGCCAGAGAGTTCTCAAAACGCTCGGGAATCCACCCCGTTGCGTTGCATATGGCGTGAATTTCGGCCCATTTTGTTGTGCTCATGGAATTCAGGCCCATATGTTCTGCCGAGTGTAGATTCCCAGGCGCGGGGTGTACTGCTGCCGGTGTTGGTGATCTAGACGTGATGGTTTTATGTTTAGATACACTCGGGAAATGCTTTTTACAATGGTGATCGCATATTAATGAATTGGCTAATAGACTTAGCTCAGAAGCTGTCGGGTTAAGAAAATCTAATTATTTACTCAGGCGGAAACAGCTCGCCTTGTTTATTTTATTTTCTTTCATAGAATTATGAAGCATTGCATTTTACTTTAAGGTAATGCGGCAGCTATTAAATCAACCTTTTCTTACAGAAGCGAGCTATTCGAGTAATCTATAACTTAGGCCCTAAACATTCCTTAGTGCAAAAAAATTAAGGAATGAATATATTGACAGTTGGACATCTTTGGAAATCTTATATGTATGTTAGTCAAAGTCAAAGTCAAATAATTTTATTCAAAACTAGCGGCTCTTCCACGGCTTCGCCCGCTTAAAATACATGATTATTGATTTAATAAGCAGAACTGATTGACAACTATAATGACTTCTAATATGATTTTTTTAGGACATTATCGTCAAAGAATTTTTGATTGTTTTCATTAAAAAAATACGACCATTGTTGATATTTGATATTTATAAAATATACATAAAGCTAATTATTTATTACACGTATATATTTTTGTAACTTTATGTTCTTTTTACCTATATAATATACTCTGTTAAATGTGCTGATATCAGTGAATAATTTAATTTACTCATTCAGAAACAGCCTTAAATGTTAAATTATTGATATGTAGGATTCATAATATTCTTTGTAAAATAACTGTAATAATTGCGTATTAACTCCTGTACAGTTTTTAAATTAGTTACATATATTATATGAACGAACCAACCAAAAAATCTTTGTATTTACTTGATATTTCTTTCAAGATCGTTCTTTATCTCTGTGTTGAATTAATTACGACTTCTTTCAAATGACGATAACTTTTTTTTTAATGAACCGATTTTGATGAACTTAGTAGTTAAGTTGTGTTAAAACAAAGCAATTGGTGAAATTTTCAAGTAAATCGGTTCAGTACTTTCAGAGAAAAATGTGGACAAAAATATGTCGACAGACAGACAGACAAGAAATTTAAAAAAAATCTTTTTGCTTTCTATTATTCTTTTTAAGTGTCCCTCTATCCATTTCAGTCAAAATTACTAAATGTACAGACAAAATATTTTGACTGTCTTATTATATATAGAGATAAGAAGTTACATGGTTCATTTTTTGAACACCAAATAATTTAACACCAGTTCACTAAAGTTAATGCCTCAGACCTGAGAAGAAGCGGAGCAAGAAACTCAGCGGGACTTATTTTTTTAAATCACTTATACAAAATCACATTTTAACGTTAAGAAAAATATTAATGATTTTATCAAAATCACTGCGACTTACATAACATGAATATTAGAAATAGATTTAAACTCAGCGCATCTGTAACTTAATTTTATCGAGTCCGTAATTCTTTTATGATACAATGTGTACGCTTTTACAATAGGATACCAGAAAATTGAGAATGTTCTAGATCACAATTTAAAGAAGTTGCGGAACGATTTTTGTGTGAAAAAAGATTACCAAATAATGATTTTATAAATGATAACATGCTATGATTAAATGATTTTATAAATGAAAACATGCTTTAAGAATGAAAGTTCGTCCCAGTCTATTTCAAAGATATCATAGTCATTAATAAACATGTGTGAATTTGTAAATAATTGATTTTTAAAAATTCCCGTTGAGTTTCTTGCACCGGTTCTTTTTAAGTTGAGGCAGTAATTTTAGTGAACGGATATTAAATTATTTGACGTTCAAAAATAAAACTTGTAACTTTTTATTTTGGATAAAATCATTTAACTTTGAGTATGTGAAATCGATGAACAGATTGTAACGATGATCCATACCGGAACTAAAATGTGTAGGTAAATAATATAATTAATTCAAAATAATAATAATTGATAAAAAAATATTATAAATTTAATTTATAACATTATTTAATTTATAGCTTACGATAAATACAATCTTATAAATAATAGTTTAGTTCAGTTGTTTAATTATGCGTTCCGTTTACAAGTAATATTAAAGTGACGTGTTATACCGTAGGTTAAACACGCAGATATAAAATATATTTATTAAAAATAATTTAATAATTATAAGTAATCATTATGTATTTAAATTTATAAATAATAACATAATTAATATTTTAATTATTGTAAAATATCATGTTGGCTGAATAAGCTACTGTCAACGTCAAAGTCAAGAAAAAGGAAAGAAAGAGATGGCGGACGCGTCTGAAGAAGGATGGATGTTAAGAATGTTTAGAGAAGTTTTAATTTATAATTAATATATATTTAATTATATTTAATATTTAAAAAGCATGTGAGATTATGTCTTCAATTGTGATATGAGTATTCGAGGCTACTAAGATAAGTTATAAGTGCTTTCATTGTTTACGATTGTTTGCTTTGGAATACTTCGTCGGTAAGTTTTTAATAGATTATTATTAAAACAAAGAAGAGTGATATTAATGCATATAATGCCGTCAACATCCAGAGATAAATATTATTTATTTAGAAAATGGAAATAAATACATGAAGATGTTTTATTGAGGTATGTAAAATTACAATTATATTAATGTACACAATGCCTGCCGCCATCTTTTTTAGATGCGTGTATGTGAATTGTGAAATGAGAGTTAAATAGGTTTGGTGAATTATAATTACTTATAAATGAAATTTACTATATATATTAGTAAATATTTAACATGTTGCTATAAAATGAAATATAAATATAATAATATCATCTATACTTATAATAAATCTGTAGAAAAGTCGTTTCTGTACATTGAAAATATTTAAGAAAAAATTAGCCAGGGTGTTAAAGGATAACTAACAGAATCCATTTCCAACATTTTTGGAATTTTTGTCTGTTTGTTTGTCTGTTTATGTGAACACGTATCACGTAAAAAGTACACAATAAATTTAAGCAACTTTTATACATAAAAATTACAAATAAATCAAGGTAGGTTTTAGTCTTTATTTCATTGTAATCGCTTCACTCTATCAAAAGATATAAGTATTTAAGTTTTCAAGACGTTAATATTTAAGATAGTAAAAAACGACACAAGTAACGCTATCTATTGACTAATAGTAGGTACTAACGAATCTTGA
>JAATLQ010031892.1:0-12418 GCA_013421005.1 Heliconius erato x Heliconius himera
TATATTATAAATTAGACTAAACTAAATACTCCGAGGTGCCATATGTCTTTCTGTGCCAGAAAACACACAAAGTACCACAGTAACAAAGTGTTGGTGGTTTTATTAATTTGGAAAATTTATATAATCTGCCTTGATACCATAATTATGACGAATTCAACCACACCTTACATGTCAAAAACCATTCACCATATTGGGCTGTAGGGCTTACCAAAGAAATGGACATACATACGCTCGAATAATAACGAGTGTCTTAACACTAGGTTCCCTCTGCCTACCCTGCTGTGTGCGGGATACAGCGTGAAGCTAATTTAATTTTTAATTTAATTTAATTTAAATTAACAAAAAAAAACTATGTTTTCTTATGCAGGTACTAGATCAACTAGAAATGTACCGCGACATCCGCGAACTGAACACACTACGTGAGGAAGTGCACGCAATACGCGCGCAACTTGCCACTCAGATACTCGCTGATTTTAAAGAGGCTCTCACTGGTGAGATATTTTATGTCATTTTATTTTATAATAAAATACATTTTGGCAGTTTAACAAAAACAACTGAACTTTATTCTCACTTTGCTGGAAACACATTTTACAACAGATTAAAAGCAATAGGCAATAAAAATGCAGTTAAATAATAAATTTTTTTAAATATTATTTTAACAATTTCTTTACTTGTAGATTTGGGTATATGAGTCGTGGGACAGCGACAGCGTCTTGACTGTAGCCGTGATGGTTGTGGATTAGATGTCGCTTGGACAAATTAAATATTTTCATTACCCGACTTTGATAAAAGGACAAAGCTCGGCATTGAGTTTCACCACTCAACACGTAATGTCTCGAAAATTGGGCGGTGCGTGGTCCTAATGCTAGGACCACTCACCGTTTTTTTAGGTTGTATACTATCCATATATTTTTTTCTTTTTTTTCATAGTTATACTAAATAATTAAAAATGTTCCATTTAGGTAGTAGCAAAAGTAACATATCCCCTCGTACGCTTAGCGAGGCGTGCGCCGTCGTCGACGCATTAGAACCCAAAGTGAAGCAAGATCTGATCAAGTGGCTCATCTCTCTGCAGTTACAGGTTAGTGTTTGTGAGAGATGGAGAATTTGGACTGATAATAGTGTTCAAAGTTTGACCTTAAGTTTTTTAGCTTTACGCTGTATCCCGCATTTAATAGGGTAGGGAAATCTAGCGTTAAAACACTACATTACCCACTTTTTCCCTTTTTTTATTATCATTTCTCGAGCCATTACTTGTTGAGTGGCGGATCTGAAAACTGCGCTTTGCCTTATTGCCAGAGCGAAGACATTAAAATATTAAATAACGCTACATTATGATTTTTAATGCAATTTTGTGTGTTATGGGTTCGAATCTTGTTCAAGGGAAAAACATACTTACCAACATAAGTGTTTTTCCGATACAATTAGATAAATAGAATTGTTAAATTTTTCCATTTGCTTTGTAAAGAATTGAGTGATGTAAGAACCTTTCCTTTTTGTCTAATCAGCAATAAATATCTATAAATAATTTCAACGGGAAATATAGAATGTTTTACAATATATTGCCTACCGTGGTTTTAGATTCTAGGTGCTGATTGTGGATTCGATCCTTGACTTGCAAGAGCGACTATATTTTAAGTGCGAATTTATTTCAATTATATATTTCGACCATGCGAGCGAAGCCATATGTTAAACCTATTCTATTATATGCTCAAATTTACCTAAATCAGGAATATGAACACCTATTCTCCTCATCCGAGGAACAAGCGTGGGTGTCCCACGTGGAGCGTCGCTACGCGTGGCTCAAGAAACATTTGTTAAGGTTTGAGGACTCCCTTGCACTCACATTTCCGCCATCTTGGAGGTTGAGCGAGAGGATTGCGCTGAGGTTTTGTAAGGTAGGTTAATATTTAAGGTTGTATTTAAATGGATTTTTTATTTTTTTAATATGAAACGAAGTGGATTATTGGTTGGACGTTGATGTTTAACGAAAGTTTTTAAAATATGGCTGCTAATTTATAATAATTTGTCCTCGAGTGCTTAAAGACTAAGTATAGATTTGAGTTTGAAAGTTGAAGAATGTTATATTCTCAAATGTAGACTTTCTGCTAATTCCAAATATATAATTTTTAAGATGCTTGAAAATAATTAAGTAAGACAATTTAATTTCATTATTTCTTGATGACACCGGTCTTGTGTTTTAGAAGTATAAAACTAAATATATTAAAATATGATTTTTGGTTCGTTTCCCACTTAGAAAATGTGAGCGTCTTAAATTTTAAAAATAAGTTTTGTTATGCCTACAAAATGTATTAGATAAACGATAATTGGAGAATAAAGCTATATAAAGATATAAAAACAAAAATAATTTCCATTTAAAAATTAACTTAATGAAAATCGTTTGTTCTATATATCCAGATAACTAGGCAAAACCTTAGTGAGATAATGCAAGCGCGTCGCAACGAGGTGGACGTCAAGTTATTGCTTTACGCCATACAGAAGACTTACAACTTCGAGCTTTTACTGCACAAACGGTTTGTTGGTGAGTTATACATACACATACACAGACAACCAGACACGCACACACTCGACAATTGATATTATTAAATAAATAAATTGAATTCTTGTGCCCCTGCACCACGACGGCCACAAGTGACAGGACAAACAAGTTTATACCAAGTATATGGTGTGTAAATTTGTGCACAAACAGACTAATATAGGCAAAAGAACATATTAGACATGTCCTGTCTAAACATAAGCACGGACAGACAAATTCATGAATATCAAACTGATGTTAAAGACATTTTATTGATATTGAAGACCTTTGTATGTACATATTTTCCCATCCCTAGCGAGGTAACCAGAGCGAATACATACAATAACTATTTATAATATATTATATTTCTGTTTTATCCCTCTGGTATCGAGCCAAAGCGCAACGTTGAGCTCCGCCACTCCACGCAACATATGAGATGTGGCGGAAATTGGGGAACAGAAGTGTCTTAATGGGAACGCAGTGTCTTAACATTAGGTTTCCAAGATCCCTTTGCTTACTCTAACAAGAGCAGGACACAGCTTACACCTACTAGCTGCTAATAGTTGTATAATACTACCATTTACCGGCGACTTCGCCCGGTTTATCAAGTGGTAATAACTACCTAAAATAAATGTGTATGATACATGACACATTCTAAGTATCTGGGTAACTGACCGCAGGTGCAGTAATTTACATCGAAAAGGTGAGGCCATTTACTGTAATCTATAGCCTCCCTTAATAAATGACCTATAGAACACAACGAAACCAAACCAAAACCAAACACATTCTTCAACTTTGAAACGTTTAGTACAGAAGTATATGTAAATGAGTAATGTTAAATAAAGTATGTTTATTTTAGGGACAGAGCTAGGTGCAGAAAGCACTGATGGTACAACGGAAAAACTACCATCTTTGGATGATGATGAAAAGGAGGTAGGAGCAGCTATTATAATACTTTTGATTGCCACTCGAGGAAATAAAGCATTAATTTTTTTTTTTTGCTTTGGTATCGAGACAAAGCGCAGTGTTGAGTTGCGCTACTAAACACACAATGCTTCCAGGATTCTGTGGACAATAGGGAACAGATATATTAAGAACTGAGTGTTTTAATACTAGGTTCCCAGGTGTCCCTGTCTGACTGTCTTCCCTATGTGTGGAGCTAAAAAGATTTAAAAAAATTGCATTATGCACACCTTTTTCGTATAAACTATACCTGTACTAAATCTTATATTCCTCCCTCCGCCTATTTTTTTTTTTAAGTTTTTGGTTCAAATAATAATATATAGATAGCTCCATGTATAATGTATGTGTTATTTGTTTAGTTGGACGTGTCAGTGGGCCCGTCCCCGTCCCCGTCCCCGTGGGTGGGCGTGATCGGCGCCTGCTTCGAGCCGCACCTGTCGCTCTACATCACCAGCCTCGACACCAACCTGCGCGCGCTCATGGACAGGTTCACACAGGTACAGTATACATAACGTGAGCAGACGTCACGTTTTGAACGGCACCGAAATATAAAACCAGGCCGTACAAATAGTGCACGAAAATGAACATGATAAAGTCAAACAGTTGTCAATATTTTTTTTAATACAATAGTAAAAAAAAAGAAATTTGTAAAATACACGCACAAGTTAATTCTTATATGTTTTTTTAAAAAAGTGTGTAATTATTGTTTGTGTTTAACGAGCAGGACGCTAAGACCCTGGAGCCAGGCGGCGGCGTGGGCAGCGGCGCGGGCGCCGTCATGTCGAGCTGCGCCGACCTCTTCCTCTTCTACAAGAAGTGCTTGGCGCAGTGCGCCACGCTATCCACCGGGGAGGCCATGCTTGGTGGGATTATACATTTAACTTGATTTATTATATTCTATTTAGTGACCGTGTCTACTTTATGATACATCATAAAGTAATTTTCATTCTGAGTAAAATTATTAAGTTCTTGCTTGCTCGTACTTTATTTGCATATTCCATGAAGGAATATTTAAAAATGAACATCTGAAATGAACATAAACTGAAGATCTTGTTTTATTTAAAGCCAAGAACTACACCTACACCTTACCATCAGGTGACCCGTACGCCCGTTTGCCTTCTCTTAGTCCATAAAAAAAAACTGAATAAGTCATGTGATACACAACGAATAGTTATTTCCACTCGACCCTGTAGACGGCTGCGCAGATTTTATTTTATGAATTTTCTTACTTTTAATAACTTTCCTTTGGAGTGAACAATGGACAAAAATTCTAAAAGCCAAACTTCAGGCCGGCCACGACTTATCGACCGTACTGTTTATAATATAAAGTACGTTTACTTCACAGAGCTGGCCGGCGTATTCGGCAAGTATCTCCGCGAGTACGCGAGCACGGTGCTGGGCACGGCGCTGCCGCGCTCGGGGGGCGCGGGCGGCGCGGCGGGCGGGGGGGGCTCCTTGTCCTTAGTGTCCAACCTGCACACGCTGCACACGCTGTTGAGGGACGACGCCGCGCCCAGGTGTGTATACTCAGTACACACACACAAATACACACACGCACACACACTCACATACATGTCATGGTCATATCGTAAAGTTTATGATTTTCGTCGGACAACGGCATATTACGTTGACTAGATGAATGATAATATACTCGTATGATCAAGCAAATACTCAACCTTTTTTACAACATGGTTGAACTTATTTTAAGATATTGTTACTTTTGTAAATTTAAGTACTTTTAAGAAAAAATATTTTTCAGTTATAAAAAAATATATATAAAAACTACTATATTTTTTATTTCTTTTTTTGTTTTTTTTTTTATCTAATAATATTCATATAAACAAGTTTATTCTTGGAGAAATATTATATTTATTATATAAAAAGAAAAATAAACTAAAACTTTTCTATCTCAACAGATACACAAAACAAGAAATAGCAAAAATCACAAGCGTAATAACAACCTCTGAATACTGTCTCGAAACAACTGTTCATCTCGAACAGAAATTAAAAGAAAAAATCTCTCCCAATCTATCAGACAAGATAGACTTGGCTCCAGAACAAGACCTGTTCCACAAGATGATCAGCAACTGCATCCAACTCCTCGTCCAAGACCTGGAGATGGCTTGCGAACCAGCTCTACAAACAATGACCAAAATATCTTGGTTGAACTTCGACAATGTTGGTGACCAAAGTTCTTATGTCACACAAATAATTATGCACTTAAAAAATACAGTACCAAATTTAAGAGATAATTTGGCGTCCTCAAGGAAATATTTCACACATTTCTGTATAAGATTTGCTAATTCATTTATACCCAAGTTTATACAGAATATATATAAATGTAAACCGATTTCGACTGTTGGTTCGGAGCAATTATTGTTAGATACTCATATGTTAAAAACAGCTTTATTAGAACTACCCTCGATAGGATCAGATGTGAAAAGACAAGCGCCTTCAACATACACTAAAGTTGTGATAAAATTGATGACGAAAGCCGAAATGATTTTGAAATTGGTAATGGCGCCTCTCGATGGTAACTTAGAAGGTTTTGTATCGCAATTTGTACAGTTACTACCGGAAAGTACATTGGCTGAATTCCATAAGGTCTTGGACATGAAATGTGCGAAGTTGTCAAAGGCCCAACTTAGTTCTTTAGACGTGTTATTTAAAGAAATTACTAAAACCGCTCATAATGATATTAGTAAATAATATTTTATTTTGTGTTATAGTATCGGATACATTTAATCCAGTGTTTGTTTGATGCTTTCTTTTGTTTGTCATCTAACTATTATAGTGTTGCTAGGTTTATAAATGAAGAAATGTAAAATGCTATATTAGCGCACGTGGATTTATTTTTATTGTGGATTTAGTTTATATTTTAAACTAGATAAAATAATTCTTTGTTATTTTGTACTATGATTACAAATGTTACATGTTTTTATTTATAAGCCTGACAACACTTAATCAATAACAGCTATTTAATAGTATAATTGAAAGTAATTAAGTATTAAGAATAATATTATAATAAATAAATTATACAACATGATTGATAAATATTTGATCTCTTACAAGTATTTTTTTAAGAACATTTTTTTTTTATATTGTGTAATATATGATGCTATAAGCGGAGACGAACTTCGACTATTGTTGGTTTAAATTTTGACAATATATGTTAATTTTTATGTGCTTTTCGACTGTACCTTCACTGCTTTCTAATGTCTTGCTACTTGCTTATAAAGCGTGAAGCTGGCCAGAAGAACTTAGACACTCCGTTTTTCACTTTTCGCTCGAATTTGAACCAGTCATTGAGTACTGAAACTGGATAATATATGAAGATGTATTTATAAATAACGTAATTAAAATATTCGGATTTTTTTTTATAAATTTTAGTTAGCAAATCAACATTCCACGTTTTATGTCGTTTGTGCAATTTTTGTATATTGGAAATATTTATTGATAAATAAATGAAATAAATTGATTACATTTACATACTTGTTTTATTTATCTAATATCTTGTCTTTATTATCTTAACAGGAAAGCGTGCCTACCCAAGTTTAAAAAATTAGAAACGCGCAACCAACGCAAACGTAAAAATACGCGATCCATGTCGAACTGCAGTCAGCGAGACGTAAGCTGAGCTTTACACTTGTGTGAGTGTAGACAAATAGTATTGGTGTGACGACTGGTTGAGCCGCGTCTCTTAATTGACTCTCTTGTATCACCAACGTCACGTGTTAAAATTTTATTTTATTGTTCGATTAATTAAAAGTGAAAAAAATAGTTGATATTATCAGTGTATAAGAATAGAAAAGTTTATGTAATCAAACAGTAAATAAAGAAGAAAAATATTAGTTACAACTCTGTTGATGGCGGTATAAAAGAAAAATCCCTTATTAACACGTAACACAACAGACCAGAGTAAAAATGATGAGGGTGCACGGTGTAGAAGAATTGATGTACTTTTTTATGATAACTAACAGTATACATTTTTTAAGAGACTTTTTCGAGCTTTGCTTTTGTGGTTATCAATCACACTAATGCAAAACCACTTACGCCTCGCGAACTTTACTTTTGGGTCCTTTACAACACGTAATTTATTTAATCTATAGGCGTGAATTTTGGTATAATTATTACAATTCTCTACCTTGTAACAATTCCAAATTTAATTAACCCAGCTCCAATGGTTATACTATAATAAAACAATAAAAAACGTACGTCTGTATAAAATATTTTTAGGAATAATAAAATATTCAGATATATGATTTACACAGGAAAAAATCAAAGAGTTTGAAATTGAGAATTATTGATAATTATCATACCATGAGAGTAAATAAGAAACCGGAAAAGTGCGAGTCGGGCTCGCCCACCGCGAGTTCCGTACAAAAATTAGAGGCCTCAAGCTTATTCTGAAATCAAGCGTAGCCAGAGCCTATTCTTTTGATACTTGAAGTAGCGGCTTTAATATCAAATTTTGCCGTCTTTTAAGGCTATCTTTTTTTTAAATTTATTACAAAAATATTGTGTTAAGATTTTTTAGAAAGTTATTTAATCATTTTTATTCCCTTTGTCGAAATACGCGTTTTTTTGCAATATAAACGACCATATCTTTTTTTAATGTAGAAATACGTTTTTTAGGATGTCAAGGGACCGTAGATCTGAGTATATGATTCGAATTTCTGAGATAAAGGCTTAGGCTTGAAAGACAGATATACAGATGAACAACAAAGTGATTTTATAAGAGTTCTTTTTTTCTTAAAAGGCACGGAACCCTAAAAAAGTGCAATATCAAATCAGCTTCACGCTGTATCCCGCACACAGCAGGGTAGGCAGAGGGAACCTAGGTGTTCAGACACTCTGTTTCCCACTTTCCGCCGAATTCTACAGGCATTGTATGTTGAGCGGCGCAACTCAATGCCTTGTATTACCTCGACCCCAGAGCGAAAAAATGAAAATATCAGACATGTTTTTCATTTAAGGATCTGTTTTGGTAACGTTATGTTATCTAAATTAGAATCCATAATTTGAATTATTTCAGGAAAATCTTTTAATATAGGTAAAGAAAATGAAGTATATTAATATCTTAGCATTGAGGCAAATCGTGGACCAAAGCGCGCGACGGTATACGCGACGTTCCCATTTGAAGAAATGAAATATTTAATTTTTTACTTTCCTCCAGAATTCGGCAGAGAATGGGGATGGGAGTTTCTTAATGGGAACGGAGAGTCTTAACAATAAGGTCCAAGGTTGCTGTTTTGTGCGGGATACAGCGTGAAACAATAAAAAAAGGAAATTTTGTTTATTAGAAAACCATTTATAAAATTGAGATTTTAATATATTTACATATAAGTTTCAGTCTACAACAATAATAGTAATTACTCTTTATGGTACCAAAAAATACAAAATAATTTCTAAAACAGGATAAGGCATAACGACATATTTACCCTCGCCTTTCCGGTGTTTAAAAACAATATCAATTGTAAACATCGAAACGTCAGTGTCAAAGTAACGTTGGCTCGGGGCACCCGCGTTTACTTTTAATATTCAAAAAAATGAAATTGCCGGTCCGCAAATGCTATCATGCGGCAAAAATAGCTTTCTTTCTAATATTTGTGGTGACTATATTAAGTTTATTTGAGCATTGGCGTGGAGGTAGACGTTCTACGAGCGCTCAAAGTTTAGATCCTGAAGAAGAATATGAAAGGGAAATTTTAGAGGATGAAGCTCGAATAATTCCTGGTTTAGGGGAAGGTGGTGCTGCAGCTCATCTATTTGGTGAAGCAAAACGCTTGGGCGAAGAATCGGAAAAGAAACTCGCCATAAATGTGTACTTGAGTGACCGCATCGCGTATAATAGAACTTTAAAAGGTAACTAGGAATTAATTAAAGAACAGTTAGATGTACTGCCGGTCTACTTATTTTATGAGTTTTTTGTTTATTGCACGCTTATTGATAAACTTCATTAAGTGGTAATTAAAAATATAAATGAAATCTTTTCTAAATTGCATATAGTTACATGGATTATGCTTTTATAAAACATCATATTAATTTTTTTTTGTCATTCATAGCCTGCTTGAAACTTGTTTTTTAGCCTTAAATACTTATATGTTATATTTCAAAAATTGTCCATACACCAATATGTATTATAGAATTTATAATTCTGTAAATTATTCTCATTGAATCAGATAGAGACTTTTGGTTCTCAAAAAAAAAACTATTATTGTAAAATATAGGCCATAGCTATTATCTTCTACAGCAAAGATATAAACATAAAAAAAACACAAGTTATATTATTTTCATTAACATTAATTTCTTTATACAAAGTAGTTTACGAAGCAGAACTGCCATCAGGCTCTATAATTTTTAACTTGCAAGTTATAAATTACCTCTTTATTTCTTTTTTTTATACTATAGATCACAGAAACCCAGCATGTCAAAGAGTAGTTTACGATGCAGAACTACCATCAGCCTCTGTAATTCTAATCTTTCACAATGAACCATACTCAGTTGTTGTGCGAACCATCTGGAGCGTCCTGAATAGTGCTCGGAGAGACCAGCCATGGTATAAGAAAGCTAATTTTGTTAATAGAGAAACAGGCAAAACTATGAGACTTGGTAAGTTAATAGATACCCTTTTTTTATAGATATCAGTGTATCTCTTTTTTTTAATTTTTTAGAGTTTTTATCATTTTTAGTATTATTCCACACTTATGAAAGAAATAACATAAGTAAGAAAAATACTTATTACAAAAATATAAAATTTAATTTTCAACACTAAATATATTTCTTTAAGGTTACCACGGCCAAGACCCAAACTCCCAATTTGTATATCTAAAAGAAATAATCCTAGTGGATGATAATTCTACTCTACCAGAATTAAAGGGAAAACTAAGTCACTATATTCGTACTAGACTGCCTCCAGATCTTATTAAAATATTGAGATTGCCTGATCGGTGAGTAGATTATTAATATGTTTGGATTATTTATTTAAATAGTATTTATTGATGCAGTTGTGCCACAGTTTCATAGTTTC
Source organism: Heliconius erato x Heliconius himera (assembly GCA_013421005.1). Taxonomy (NCBI): domain Eukaryota; kingdom Metazoa; phylum Arthropoda; class Insecta; order Lepidoptera; family Nymphalidae; genus Heliconius; species Heliconius erato x Heliconius himera. The sequence goes on from JAATLQ010031892.1 coordinate 10,530, forward strand.
TGATTATATACAAGACAATCGTGAGTTTAACTTCCAATTGGGTGTTCCCCAACTATTTTCATTTCCTCCTTCCGGTAATGCAAATGTGACAGTGAAGTCTATAACTGAACATGCAATGTCTAGAATTTGGCCAGTGAGGGGAGATTGCCTACTTTATATAAGTATTTCTATAGGATTTTTTTATGTAGTTGGATTTGAACCTGCACTTTTTCTTGTTGCTGTTAATATACTAATATGTAATGGAAATTTTATGTAGATTTTTTTGAATGTTTGTTGTTATTGTAATTTGTAAGTGAGTAATTACGCAAATAGCATGTTGTAATAATACAAAATAATTGATATATTTTTTGTTTTTATTAGTATTATTTCTAAAATTTTTTTTAATTCTAATATAAAAACAAGCAGGAAGCAATTTATTCATCAAAATAACTTTTTTTTTCTTTAATCAAAATATTAAAACTAAATAAAAGAAACAGTGATATTTATAATAGCTCTGAGATTTTTAGGTTAATTACTACAGAAAGTAAAGACTAAACTGTGCTTTTTATCTTCTGTTTTATAAATAAATACAATATAAGTTTGAATTATATATGAATAGCTATTATGAAGGTTTATATAAGGAATGTCTAACTGTACAGTCAATGGTTGTGGTTTCGATCCCCACACAGGCAAGCATTATAGCAAGATATTCCTATTTATCTGATCTTCTAAAAACTGCAGTGTTATGTTCCACTATTTGACCCTGGGAATGTGAATAATGGAGTGGGTCTACTTTTATTCCTTTTCTTTATCAAAATTCTAAACAATAAAGGCTTGAGTGTGACTGTAAACACGACAGTTGTGTGTTTAATTCCCACGGGAATTAATTATTTAATATTTTCATTACATTGCTCTGGTACTCAACACACAATGTCTCGAAAATTCAGCGGTGCGTGGGGATACAGTGCGAAACTATAAAAAAAATAAAAATATAAATCCTAGGATAGGTATAACCCAAGCTCGTCACGCTGGTAGTAAGTCAGCTATTGGTGACGTCGTCGTCTTCCTAGACTCCCACTGCGAGACAAATAGAGACTGGCTTAGACCTCTGTTACAGCATATAAAGGATAATAGAAAAGCTGTTTTAACACCCATTATTGATTTATTGCAACAAGATACTTTTGAATATCAAGCGGGAAATATAATGGATTTTGAGGTGATTTTTAATTAAGGGGGTTTTAGCAACTTTTATATGTAGATTTTACTTTTTAGTAAATATTTTGTATTAGACATTCCTTGGTTGTATTCATTTGTGTTATTTTTATGTTACTTTGTTAATGTTGCCTTTAGTTATATGTGTTTTAGATTAGGATATTTTTTTAATATTTTATTTCGTCCTAGTTAGTTGCCTTTTGTTTCTTTTCTCATATTTTTATATTCTTTGTGAATTATCTTTACGAACGGCACTTGGCATGGCATAGCCATAATCATTATTTTTATTATTAAACTTAACCAAACTTAATATTTTAAAAAACATGAACTAACATAATGTTGTATAAAAAAAACAGAGTAGGACTAACGCGAGCTCGACTTGCCGGAGCGAGATACTCAACGGGCGACATATTAGTCTTCCTAGATGCACATTGTGAAGCTCAACAAGACTGGTTGAGGCCACTTTTACAGCAAATAAAGGATGTTAACCATTCAGTCGTAGTCCCTATAATAGATGTCATCGAAGCTTCAAATTTCTACTACAGCGTCCAAGATCCGGTCACGTTTCAGGTGTAGATCGGCTGTGTGATATTTCGCGCTTGTTTTCTTTTGAACGTTATTCTCTTCGATTGTAAATAATATGTATAATTGTGGACCTAATACACAACCTTGAGGAACACCCCGTTATATAAATTAGT
>JAATLQ010031893.1:0-12420 GCA_013421005.1 Heliconius erato x Heliconius himera
AATATTAACGTCTTGAAAACTTAAATACTTATATCTTTTGATAGAGTGAAGTAATTACAATGAAATAAACACTAAAACCTACCTTGATTTATTTGTAATTTTTATGTTTAAAAATTGCTTAAATTTATTGTGTACTTTTTACGTGATGCGTGTTCACATAAACAGACAAACAGACAAACAGACAAACAGACAAACAGACAAACAGACAAACAGACAAAAATTCCAAAAATGTTGGAAATAGATTCTGTTAATTATACTTTAACACCCTGGCTAATTTTTTTTTAAATATTTTCAATGTACAGAAACGACTTTTCTACAGATTTATTATAAGTAATAGATATAGATTATCTGTACGAAGCAAACGGTACCTACGTGATACGCGAGGGAATCTTACATGAAGCAGCCATGACCGATCAGTGCTTTGAATAAATTTGCGTAACATCTTATGTGGAATGTGAAAGAAGTGTTATTATTATTTATATTTTTATTTGTATATTAATATAACATTGCCGTATTTGTAGTTACTATAATAGAGCTAAAGGTTTTTGGAAATTACACATAAATTATATTTTTTAACAAAAAAAAAAACGACTTTCACCGGATCTCATAATCAGAATCTAATGAAATTTTCATCAAACTACCCTTGAAGTGTGTCGTTTCCAATAATAAAGAATAAAAAAGTTAACGTGACGTTTAGTTTTACGTCCATTTGTCGTGTACATATTTAAAGCAAATTTAAAGACTTATGTGATTTTCTCAAGGATAACATTGTTAGAAATGGACCAAATTAAAATGGGACCACACGGGAAGCACCAGCTTTCAAATAAAAAAAAATATCAAAATCGGTTCACCCAGTCAAAATTTTTGAGGTAGCAAAAAAAAATACAATCGAATTGATAACCTCCTCCTTACGGAGGTCGGTTAAAGAGAACTAAAGCTAGTGACTGTAAAAGCGACGATGAGGCTCGGGGAAATTAATTATTATTTAACTAGTAAGTAACAAGGCAAAGCGCGGCGTTGAGTCCCGCCACTCAACACGCGATGACTCGAAAATTTTGCGGAAAGTGGGGAACTAGGCCTGCATACCATATGCGCTATACAGGATGAATGTGAAAAAGAAATTACTAAATAAAAGCCGTACCTGTATAAAGTGGTTCCATACAGGTCCGCCCACAGGAAGTATTGCAACAAATCTGTTCCCCGCATTCATCATCGTCGTTGCAGGGTCTGGACCGAGGCGGACACGCCGCGTCCTCTGCTGGACATCTCCCTCTCAGCTCAGCGCTTGCTGCAAATTAAGGAAAATGTGAAGATTTCGCACTAGTATGCAATTTAAAATATCGTTTAAAAGTTTATTATAAATTTAGAATTAACGCCGCATTATAGTTTGTTTATTAGATCTCTTTTTCGAAAATGAAATATTTATTTTAATTTATATTTTCATCTTTTATTTTTTTTTCTGGTGTCGAGGCAAAGCGCGGCGTTAAATCACAACGCGCGATGTCTCCAGAAAACGACGGAAAGTGGAGAACGGAGTGTAACACTAGATTCTCTCTGCCTACCCTGGTTTGTGCGGGATATAGCTAGATTTTATCTTTTGTGTATATGGCGTTGTTTATTTATGAGAGTGGCGAGGAAAAAATGGATTATTATTTTCTCAATATTATTCATGTAGTTGAATGCTGGAAGCGTAAAGATAAAAAAAAGTACAATATTTTCAATAGTCGAATAAACTTTTGGTAGGCCCGTCGTGTTTGTTCAGCAAACACTGCGAGTTTCGATATAAAATGCGATATAAAATATATATATCTTTAGTACCTTGTTGTATGAATAACAGGCACGCGCAGAGCAGCGCCACCCTCACCGCACTCGTCGCCATCGTTGCATTACACTTTGGGATTCTGCAAATAAAACAAAATAATTAGTCTTTGATTTTTTCTGAGTTTTTAATAATATATGTATAACAATATTATCTATTTATGTATGTTTTGGTCTACTTAAGAATCAGCTTCACGCTGTATCCCGCACACAACAGGGTAGACAGAAGGAACCTAGTGTTAAGACACTTCGTTCCCCACTTTCCGCCGAGTTCTGGGTTCTGGCACTGCATGTTGAGTGGCAGAACTAAACGTTGCGCTTTGCCTCCACACCAGAGCGAAGAAATGAAAATATAAATGTAAATAAATATTTAATTTCCTCGAATGGTGATCGAATCCACAACCAGTCGATTTTACAGTCACACTTTGTGCCCCTGCGCCACGACTGACCTCAAAAAATAATAATGCATAAACGCTCATATCTTTTCATTGCGTTGACTTAGAAGCTTGATTTTTTCTGTGCTTTAAGGGTCTATAATCTTAAATATTTGATATTAATTTCAAATTGTAATATCCACTCAATCTCGAAATAAATATTCTTGACAGAGGGACACAAAGTGGTTCTACGGTTCCGATTGTACCATATGAGGCTCATAAACTTTCCCCAACCGTCTCAAGTCGGTGTCGGTAATGCAAATACTTTTATAGAAAGCTAAAATACTTGTTGAATTAATTCTTGTTATAAAGCTTCCATATACATACGAGTATATATGATTGTAATTTTTTTTAACAGCTTCATGTTGTATCCCGCATACTGCAGGGTAGGCAGAGAGAACCTAATGTTAAGACACTCCGTTCCTCACTTTCTGCCGAATTCTATAGGCATTGCGTGTTAAGTGGCAGAACTCAACGCTGCGCTTCTAAAGCCTCGACAACAGAGCAAGAAATGGAAATATAAATTTAAGTAAATATACTGCTCCTCGAGCGGGGATCGAACCCACAACCAGTCGGTTTTACAGTCACACTTTGTGCCCCTGCGCCACGATTGGCCTTATGATTGTAATTTCCGGTCAATTATTGATATCCTTTTTATTTTAAGTATTTTATATAAACAAGACTACACTATAGAATTAATTGTAGTTATACGCGCCCAAATTTCATATTTAATTCTTTTGTTAGCGTCACGCTGTATCTCACACACATGATCAGTAGGCAGAGGGAACCTAGTGCAGAAACGGAGTGTCTTAACTAGTGTTAAGACGCCGAATCCTAAAATCATTGCGTGTTGAGTGACCGAAGTCAACGCCTTGCTTTGCTTTAACGCCAGAGCGAATAAAAGGAAAAATTAAATACTTAATTTATTCGAGTAGGAATCGAACCTACAACTTGTCGCTTTTACAGTCAAACCTTGTGCTCTTGCGCCACGACTGGCCTCTATTTTACATTTAAAGTTCGCCTCGAGTCAACGTGAATCATTATTATGACGTTCAGAGCACCACATCCAAATACAGTAGACAGTACTAGCCTTGTAGGCGATTGTAGAAGTATGTATGTATATAATAGTAGGCACTTACATCGGCTTTGGTTGAGCAATAATTACGTTTTTTCTTAAATTACACAACGAAACGCGATGATTAGTAACTCTAGTAGTAAACTAATTGTGTAATATTATATTTCCTTGAAGTTTCTAGTAAGCTTAGCTAATATCGTGGTTGGACTAAAATGTTTTTTTTCAACTTCGTGCTGTATTCCGCATGTAGCAGGGTATGCAGGAGGTGTCAAGTGTTAAGACACTCCGCTCTCCATTTTTCGGTCGATTTATGGAAGCATTGTGTGTTGAGTGGTGGAAATCAACGCCGCGCTTTGCCTTGACACCAGAGCGAATAAATGTATTATAAATATTAATTTTAATAAATATTTCATTTCCTCGAGAGTGGATCGATAGATGATTATATTTATTTATTGATATTTGTATTAGTTAATGATTAAATCTAAAATATGTAATACCTCTGTAATCATTTTATAGTATTGTTATTCGCAATAATTTTTTAAAAAAAATTTAAGTCGATCTCTTTGTTTAATAAAAATATATTTTTGAATATTAGTTTATAGAACTACCACCAGAGGACACTACACAAAAATGACGCTTTATGTGGTCGGAAAATTAGAGATACACTTTTTAGACTTAGAGCGGAAGAAGAAAGAGGTCCTCTAGAATAACATTTTGTATTAGAATTTAAGATAGACATTGTACAAGCTTAATAGTATTTTGCTCTGGAAGAAATATAAGTTCTGTAAAAGCCTCGAGGTGTTGGATTCCTTTACATATCTAATTTAAAATAAATATTGATATTTTTTTAGAAGATGAAATATTTACTTAAATTTATATTTCCATTTCTTCGCTCTGGTGTCAAGGCTAAGCGCGGCGTTGAGTTCTGCCCCTCAACACACAATGCCTCTAGAAATCGGCAGAAAGTGGGGAACTGAGTGTCTTAACACTAGGTTTCCTCTGCCTATCCTGCTGTGTGCGGGATACAGCGTGAAGCTGATAAAAAAAAATAAAAACACCTCTGTCAATATCTCCTTCCGCCTCCGTCTCCGTATAACTAACTACTCCATACAAAACCACGTTATTGTTTTCTTATCATTACAACGAAGAGCTATTACGTAACGTTAGCGGCGTATTGTCATGCTAATTCCGCTTTCTCCGTCGTGTGTACTATATAATTATATATATGTATGTATGTTGTAGGTCCCTGAACTCGATACACAAATTATATTATCTCATGTTTTTAATTATAATATATTTAAATTTAATTTTTCATACATTGTAGAGTTAAAGTCTAAATTAATTTGAGATATCCTGCTTAATAAGTGTCCAGTCGTGGCGCAGCGGCACAAAGTGTGACTGTAAAAGCTAAAAAATCTACATATCTAATTATTTAGTTAATCTTTTCATATATACACTGCTATACAGATAGTAATAAATGAAATATATATAAAATTTTCACCACCAAAAGTCTTAAATAAATATATTATTACTGGAATATCATTTTGGGTATATATTTTTTTCATTATTAAAACATAAAAAAAAGAATAATGCACATATATTATATAAATATCACAGAAGTTCTAAAACTATTATTTATTAAAGAACAAATACAATAAACCACCTCACACTATGATATAAAGATATTAAAAGTTGTTGAAATATCTCCAAAAATATACGAGATCACGGTTGGAATTTCGAGTGACTGAACACAGTGGGGTTCTTGAAGACAGCGTGACGCAAGAGGTTGCGTGGTCAAGTGTAAATAACTTAAGGCTTTTTAAATATTTATTTTCTTCTTCATTTCAATTTAGTTTATGAATATTTACCTATAGGTAGATATAAAAAAAATAAAAGCCTGATAAATTTACAGCATTACGACTAAAGTTAAACTCAATCGTATGAAGTATATGTATGGTGTTGCCCTTGTTCTTCCTTTTAGTAGTTATATAAAATATACATATTAAGAGTTGTGAGGTAAAATCTGAACCCAACAATACGATTGGTTTAAGTAGATTATGAAAATATAAAAAAATGAGATTGAAAACTATAGCCACTATATGATAGTTTATTTAGAAATATTATTTTTTTACTTGTTCTTGACTTAGAAATGATTAATACTAGCGATCCGCTTGCGGTTTCGCCCGCGAAATCACGAAAACATCAATGTTTTTATTTATATGTACTGAAGATTCAAACTTCGCTCGGTTAAGCTCATTTTTATATTATAGCCAAAGAATAATATTTTATTAAATAAAAAATATTCCATCTATGTCCTTTCTAATACCTCTAAGTATATGAGTAAGTTGGCTAGTTTAAGCGCTAAAGTGTAACAATGAAACTTACATTCACATTATATTACTATGATAAATATTCCGATGACACAGTCTGTCATCAGAATATTCATTTTAAATATTTTAATTACATACAAATAAATAATTAAACAATAACTTACTACAGTAAAACCCAATTTAAACCCAGCCAGACAAACACACAGTGTATCGCTATTAGCATACAAAAAAAAATCCTATCATCGCGCTTATCTCGGTGGGTGTTAAACCTTATTATAATTTAAAAGTAATAAAGTGAGTGAACTCCAGCGTAGTGACGGAGTGAGTGACGTAAGGCTGTGTGTCGAGTGAAAGGCGATGCGTCGGCTTCTAAAGAAAGTTGCAGTTCTTTCTAAATACATGTATGTATGTGTGTATGTATGTATGTATGTGTGTATGTATGTAGGTGCTATGGACGTGTGTGTGATTTTAAAACATGATTTTTTATGTTTTCATGGAATTAATTATGTATAGGATTTTGTATTTTTTTAAGGAATGGATGTTGTAAGAGCGACGGTTGTGAGTTCGTTTCCCATTCGGGTGAATGAATTATTGTTTATTTATTTATATTTTTATCTAGTTGCTTTGGTAAGAAGGCAAAAACGTTCACTCAACAACGCGATGCCTCGAAAATTCATTGGGGTAAGGTTGCACGCTGTATCCCGCACATAGCAGGGTAGGCAGAGGGAAACTAGTGTTAAGACACTCCGTGCCCAGTTTTGCGGCGACTTCTGGAGACATTGCGTGTTGAGTTGCGGAACTCAACGTCGCGCGTTTGTCTTGAAACCAAAGCGAGTGGGAATTGAACCCACAATCTGTTGCGTTTACAGTTGCACCTTTTGCTCCTGCGCCACGACTGGCTTCAATATAAATATTATTTTATATAATATTTCAATATAAATATTATTATTATACTAATACTTTTATAGGAATTAATTATAATGTTAAATATTAAACTCTCAATCTCTCTGCCTAACTAGCTGTGTGCGAGATACAGCGTGAAGCGATTTTTTTTTAATAATATTATAAATGTGTTTTATGTTTAGTATTTTCTACGACTTACATAACGTAGTATGTAATTTAATTATTTCGAAACAATGTTTAATGTGGGTAATATGTTACTTTAGATAATGGCTTCTGTAGTTCAAAACTTTGCTGGAGTTAGAGCTATCCAAGTAACTTAAAAGCCATTTAACTTCTTTGTAATCTTGAAATAACTACAATTTCATGTAAATATAGCATAATGTTTTATTCTTAAATATGTCGTGGCGCAGCGGCATTAAGTGTGACTGTAAAACCGACTGGTTGTGGGTTCGATCCCCACTCGAGGAGATAAAATATTTACTTAAATTTATATTTCCATTTCTTCGCTCTGGTGTCGAGGCCAAGCGCGGCGTTGAGTTCTGCCATTCAACACGCAATGTCTCCAGAATTCGTCAGAAAGTGGGGAACGGAGTGTTTTAACACTAGGTTTCCTCTGCCCACCCTGCTGTGAGATACAGCGTGAAGCTGATTTTTAATTTAATTTTAATTAAAATGTTTCAAATAAAATCTTACATAGAATCTATAAAGCTCACTTCGTTGACCTACATTGACAAGTGTCAACAGACTGATTTAGAAAGTGAATCGCTTCTATAGAATACAAAACTACGAAGAAGTAGACACTATAAATGAGCAGTGAGAAGTCGTGATTGATTTCACTAGTTTCCCAGTAAAAAAACTTGGGTCCAATGACTTATAAAACCTATTTTTACATTTTTTTTATTTCGATGTGGATAAAAAAAATTTAGTAATATATTTTTAATCAATAATAATTTTGTATTTATTGTTACATGCGTATTAACGATTTTTTTAGCATAAACATTAAAGCCTATTTAACACGAATACACACAGAATACATGCTAGCACGCTAGGCAGAGGGAACCTGGAGACCTACTGTAAGATACTTCCATTCTCCACTTTCCAACCATTTCTGGAGACATTACGTGTTGAATAGCTCAACTAGCCTAGCTTTGCCTCGAGAGGAATCTAACCCACAACCTGTCACGTTCAGGATCGCACGCTTGTGCCTCTGTGCCACGACTCAAAAATATATTAAATAAGCACAAAATATCGACAACAAATTCTATTTTTATTTCATTTATTTCAAGTAAGCGCTCGTATAAACAATATCATTATATATAAGCTTTTTCCTTTCAAGATAAGCTCTGAACTTAGATTGATGAGAAGGAGAAAATAGGATTATTTATATATTATTTTCCTTGAGAAAACCAATCTGGATTCAACAACATTATTGTCTAGGTTCGTATCTACTTTAACTATTCTATTTACTTTATAGGAGTTGATGTTATGTTCTATAGTATTGTATTGTATGTAAATTTTTAATGTTATCGAATTTCGTGACAAAAATATTATATTACGCTAGTGGCTTTCGAAAATTAATAATAATCAGCTTCACGCTGTATCCCGCACACAGCAGGGTAGGCAGAGGGAACCTAGTGTTAAGACACTCCGTTCCCCAATTTCTGCCGAATTCTGGAGGCATTGCGTGTTGAGTGGCAGAACTCAACGCCGCGCTTAACCTCGACATCAGAGCGAAGAAATGGAAATATAAATTTAAGTAAATATTTCATCTCCTCGAGTGGGGATCGAACCCACAACCAGTCGGTTTTGTAGTCACACTTCGTGCCGCTGCGCCACGACTGGTCGAAAATTAATATAATAAAATAAAAGAGAAACAGTTTGTCTGATTTTTTTTAACGTCCCGCATACAGCAGAGTAGGTAAGGAACCTACTTTAGCATGTTGGGTACTCAATATAGCGCTTTACTCGACGTCAGACCGAAATAAAAAAATTAAATATTTATTTTCCTCGAGTGGGAATCGAACCCATAAACTGTCTCGTTTACAGTCACACTTTGTGCAGCTGTGGCATAATCGGCCTCAATATACGGTTTTTTTTATAAAGAGGTGGAGAGGTTTTTATAATTATCTTGGAAGATTATAAATTAAAACGAAACAACAGCAACAATAAACTGAAAATGAGTTTTTTACTCTTTCAGAACGGTTGTCATTTAGTAGCAAGAAATCATAAATTTCCAAGGGTTAGTGAAGTTCATTTAGGATCCTTTGTTTGTTACGGACAAAAACAAGCCTTCTAAAAATATTTACACAGATATTATATAACATTTCCATAATATGTATTATTTTATTAAATGGATGAAATAAAATTTTATAAAAAATGGTTATATTCAATAAAGATTCTGAAAAACCTTAAATGCCAGCCGTGGCGCAGGGGCACAAAGTGCGACTGTAAAAACGACTGGTTGTGGGTTCGATCCCCACTCGACGATATGATATATTTATTTACATTTTTATTTTCATTTCTTGGCTCTACTGTCAAGGCAGAGCGCGGCGTTGAGTGGGGAATGGAATGTCTTAACACTAGGTTCCCTCTGCCTACCCTACTGTGTACGGGATACAGCGTGAAGCTGATTTATTTATTCTAAAAAATGTTTATTATTTTTTATTTCAAGTTTCAAATTCAATAAATTTGCGTTTTGTGAGATTTCTTTTATTTACATTATTATATTTGAATAAATTAATATTTCTTATATATACCTATATAAAATTACCATAAAAGGTTATTTAAAAAAATACGAGTTTATTTTCGTATCGCTAAAAATATTGTAATGACAACACTTTGATAAATGACTTTTTTTTTACTAAAGGCAAACGAACGATCGACTCGTGTTTGACTGGTTAGTTTTAGCTTTCATTTTTACACATAATGGGCGATGAGCCAATATAATATGAACTTTGGTGAAACCACGTTTGTTTGTTAAGTAGCTAGGTACCTATAGCCACCTACTACTTAGAGATTATGGTTTAGTGAGCAATATAGAAAAAAAAATCAGCTTCACGCTGTATCCCGCATACAGGTATGCATGTAGGTAGGCGTTTTATATTTTCCGTTGAATTCTGGAGGCATTGCGTGTTGAGTGGCGGAACTCAACGCCGCTCTTTGACTAGACACCAGAGTGAAGAAATGATAATATAATTTTAAATAAATATTTTCAACTAATATACTACAATACTACTTTAAATTCTTAATAGAATTGCTTGGAGATTTCAATTATGATAACAGTTGACAATGTGTTCATACACTTAGGTAATAAGTAGGTACTATAATTTGAGACGGGCGTGGCGCTGGGGCACAAGCATGTAACTCGACGGTTGTGGGTTCGATTTCCACTCGGGAGAATGAAAAACAAAAGCGCGACTTTGAGTTCCGCCACTGAACACGAAATGTCTCGAAAATTCGGCGGAGGGTGGGAACGGAGTGTCTTAACACTAGGTTCCCTCTGTCTACCTAGCTATATGCGGGATACAGTGTGAAGCTGTGAATAATTTTATGACTATCACCACATAGTTAAAAATATCATCTGCGCTTTTTTTTGGCATAGTCCTGCAATCTTTTAGTTATAATAATATAATTTATGAGATGCCTATCATGTATATTAGTCATTGCAATTTTGCCTACTGGCTAGAGGTTATCAGTAGGAGTAAGTTCATCAAATGGGCATTAGAGTTAAGTAAAGATAAATGCTTATATTTTTTGTTAAAGTTTTTTATTCTAAGTTCATTGAGATATCAAATATTCGTAAAATAATGCTCAGATGTAAAAAATATAGATAACATTGTAAGCTTTTGGCCATTGCATCTGTAAAAGACACTAATCACAAAAACTTTAACAAAAATAACTCGACACCACTGCGAAAAAATGAAAATATTAAATATTTTTATGTCCTCGAGTGGGAATCGAACCCACAACCAGTCCCGTTTACAGTCACACCGTAGTACAGCTGCGCCACGACTGGCGTACTAAAATGTATTTTAGTGAAAATATTAAATAATAAAAGCTGCTTGCTTTTACACTATAATTGATAAGGGAAAGTTGTTCGTGACAAACAAAACACAAACAGAGGTCATTGGGCAGTCCCAACCACGAGCTTTCACGTTTTCTCCGGCGCAATTTGTATCTAATTTTTTACTTTACATACATATGTATATGAAAGTTTTATATTTTTGGCAAAATTTCAGTTGAGACAGTACAGTATTTTTTTATTCAGCTTCACGCTGTATCCCTCATATAGCTGGATAGGGAGAAGGAACTTTGTGTTAAGATACTCCGGTCATTACTTTCCTATGAACATCCGAGGCATTGTGCGTTAAATGACGGAACTAAACGCCGCGCTTTGCCTTTTCACCAGAATAAGGGAATCAAAATACTTATTAAGCATTTCAATCCTCCGAGTTTAAATCGAACCCACAACAACTGGTCTCAAACCAGAGCGTTTCGTTTACTATATAGATATATAATAATATATATCATTGCTCAGATTAAACTATAATACTTAAGTTTCTTACGTAACTATATTATTTCTATACAGAAAATGATATAACTATGATTAAATTAAATAAATTAAATCAGCTTCACGCTGTATCCCGCACACAGCAGGGTAAGCAGAGGGAACCTAGTGTTAAAACATTCCGTTCCAGACTTTCTGCCGAATTCTGGACACATTGCGTGTTGAGTGGCAGAGCTCAACGCTGCGCTTAACCTCGACACCAGAGCGAAGAAATGGAAATATAAATTTAAGTAAATATTTCATCTCCTCGAGTGGGGATCGAACCCACAACCAGTCGGTTTTACAGTCACACCTCGTGCAGCTGCGCCACGACTGGCCTCAATTATGATTACAAAATCAAAATCCCACCAAAACATCCTGTAAAAAACCAGCCAAGTCTCGATGAATCTGTTTGTTTCTCTATAAAAATGTTGTTAATTATCTCGGTGAAGGCAAGCCAATTCTAAGATCTGCTTGCTGTGATTTTTTGATTAATATAGTTTAATTTTATGTGGTCGACCGTTGAACATTCTTAAAGCATAATAACGTGTTGATGTAAACAAGTGAGGCCAGTCGTGGCGCAGGGGCACACAGTGTGACTGTAAAACCGACTGGTTGTGGGTTCGATCCCCACTCGAGGAAATTAAATATTTAATTAAATTTATATTTCCATTTCTTCGCTCTGGTGTCGAGGCTCTGGAAGCGTCGTGTTGAGTTCTGCCAGAGAATTTGGCAGAAAATTACAGACGGCACTCCGTCTGTAATTTTCTTAACACTAGGTTCCCTCTGCCTATCCTGCTGTGTGCTGGATAAAGCGTGATGCGCTCGTATATAAGTGGAATTAGAACCCATTACCATTGCGTTTACAGCCACGTGACCTCAAATATATAAATGTAATTATAATAAGACAAATTAAAAAGCATTCAACTGAAAGCATGTTCTTAGTAAAAATAAACAAAAATAAATCCAATTAGACCCTCAAAATAACAAAATCCTAAACAGATTCTTATGTATGATCACATCGAATTCCTGATTCATACATCATACAACTATTTACAAACATCTTATGTAGCAAAGTCAAAGTCAAAGTCAAAGTCAAATAATTTTATTCAAAATAAAAAGTTACATGCTTCATTTTTTGAACGTCAGATAATTTACCACCAGTTCACTAAAATTAGTGCCTCAGACCTGAGAAGAACCGGCGCAAGAAACTCAGCGGGACTTATTTTTTTAAATCAATTATACAAAATCACATTTCAGCGTTTCTGACAATGATACTTTGAAATAGACTGGAGCGAGCATTTCATTCCCAAG
>JAATLQ010031895.1:0-12427 GCA_013421005.1 Heliconius erato x Heliconius himera
GTTTTAAACAAATAGATCGACTTGGACATCGCAAGAAAACACAACCTATCGAAAGACATAATAGACATCATATTCGGAAGGACTCTGGTGAGGAATTCGGTTGCTGGCCCGTCGTGCTGTGTAGTGTGATACATACTAATAATCAAATCATGCGATGTCCAAGTCGATCTATTTGTTTAAAACGTAAAATATTTTTAATATTGGCATGATAATAACTACTGTAATAACTTAAGACAGAAAGTCCTTTAAGTAGAGATTAAATAGATTAACCGACTTGGTATTACATGGATCCCACAACTTTTTACGATAGAAAGACTGAGCTGCGAGACTTGGGTTTTTTTACAGGATGTTTTTGATGGCATCTCACTTCTTTTTATAGAGTCCTACTTTTTGGTACCTATCTACACTTATTATTTTCTATTATACAGCAATAATGATTCATTAACTGCAAATGTAACCTTGTAATCCTATACATTTATATGGGATTACAAAGTTATTCATGCAGTTGGTGTATTTGGAAAACTGGACTGAAATTACAAAATATTGAAGTTTTCCCATGATTAAGACACTAAACTCGATTTATATTCCAAATTTGGAGCTTCTATGTCTGCTAGAAGTGCCTTGGACTTTTGATGATCGGTGAGTCAGTCAGTGAGTGACAAAATTTAGAAACTTTAACAAGTTGTCATTCTTAAACTACTGGTTCAAATTGACTGAAATTTTAAATATACCGTGTTTATATTATGCCTGATTAGTTACTGAAAATTTAGGTTTCTTGTTTTATCCACAACGAAGTTATAGGGGGTCGAAAATGGCTTGAATTGCTTCGAGAAAAGGATGGTACGGCCGTGCCGCTGTTTTTTGCTCGATTTAGCGGGGGCACTGCCGTGCCCCCAGATAACGTCGTTAGGTTTTGTTTTCGATTACCGATTGTATCAGGTGGCGTTAGTGTGCTGTGTCTTTTCCGATGGATGTCAAATAAAAGCACAAACGACACGGCACTCGTGTTCATTACATTCTAAGATATTGTCGATAAAAGTTATCATTAGAATTAAAATTAAAGTTATTGTAATTATAAATGGAATTAAAGTGTGTGTGACAACAAACAAGAGTGAATAAAATAATTACCAAAGTTGGATTCTTTGTCTGATTTGTTGGTTCGTCCGACATGTTGTAGGTGTATTAAGCAATAAATTTAAAAACCGATTGTTATGATATGATAATAAGAAATTCAAATTTTAAGTAACATTTTAAGTATATTCTTTATCATAATTGCTTTCATTTCTTCGCTCTGGCACCAAGCAAAACAAGCGTGGCGTTGAGTTCCGCCACTTAACACGCAGTGCAAATGAAAAATATAGAGAACAGAGTGTCTTAACACATGGTTCACTCTGCCTATCCTGTTATATGTGGGATAGGTCGTGAAGCTGAAAAAAATAAAACATTTGTATTATTAGGTATGTCAGTATATAAGAAATTGCTATTATAAGGTCGAGCAATTACACTGTGCAAATTATGTACTTTATACAGATGCAAAGTTCCATTACAATAAGGAGTCTCCAGAACTCGAATAGATTCCCAAGAGCTTAGTAAGATACAATACTGTACTCCCAATGAAATAATATAAACAGTAAATTGCTTTTAGGCAAAGTAAACTGATAAGGAAGTAGCCTGATCTGAAATTGTTAAAATATATTAAAAATCTAAATAACTGGTTTCGAATTCTGTGACGAATTCTCTTTCTTATTCATAATTTATAAATAATATATATTATACTTGTAATATAATTATACTTGTAATAACATGTTAAAATATTATAAAAAAGAACATCATAACGCAATAAGACAAGAAAGTAATGGTTAAATAATTGTAGATTCGATTTCCATCAGTGGAATTTAATGTTTTTATTTCCACTAGAGCCTAGACTGTCACTAAGTTCCAGAGAAAGGACAAAATTTAACAAGCTTAACTTTGCAGGAAAATGCACTCATTTTATATGTAATGAATTACAATAAAAAGTTTGTAATGATTTTTTCTATGAAATGTCAATATGTTTTCGCTTTTAGATTTTTTTCTTTATTTGTGTTGTAAATTCTCACTTCATGCCATTTCATAACTGTGGATCCGAATTTTATATTTTCAATTCTTTGCTCTACACCAAAGCAAAAGTCCGGCGCTGAGTTCCAACACTGAATACGCAATGCCTTCGAATGCAGAAAGTGGAGAACGGAGTGTCTTAATATTAGGTTTCCTTTTCCTACTCTGCTATATGCGGGATAAAGCCAGAATCTGATTATTATTTTGATTGTAAATTAATTAATAATTCCACGTCTTTCCACTTAATGCAGAGCACTGGAAATTCTTACCTTTTAACTGGATATTCAGCCATTACAACCTTGCACGTGAAGCTTAATCCACTTGTACTCGTACACACGAGTTCTAGTAAGCAGTAACGATATTGCATACTAACTATATCTTTTTATTAGTATTAAGATATTTTATAATTTTTATAGGATTCCGTACCTCTAAAGTGGAGAACGAAACCCTTATAGGATCGCTTTTGTTGTCTGTCTGTCTGTCTTGAAAGATGCAAGGGCTACAATCCTGAAATTAATACGGAACCTTGGTGGGCGAAACCAACTCCAACAAAAAGGATAGGCAATATTACAATAACACAAGATAATATTTAATACGATAGAGTTTATTGTTAAATATAGAAATATACATTGCGGTGCAGCTTTGCTGTTTAAACCCGAGAGTAACGAACCAACAAGATAGAGTTTATATTCGATCGTTTGTATTTTTTTAGTAGAATACTTTGTACAAAATTAATTAACCTTTAAATATGTAAACTATTTGATTTAATTTACATTTATATTTGTTAGGTATCTTTCTTTGAAAACACCAATAAATCAGTTAATAAGCATATAATATACATATTATACAGATTTATGTAGCATCTTTATAATTGAATGACTGTATAAGAACCCACAACCGAAATATAAACGACGCCTAAACTGTTAAAACACAAATAAACCCAAACATATATCGACACAATGACTATCAATATGTAGTGACATATAGTGAGCAATAAAAAAATCCATATTTGTCTAAATATTTTCAACATATTTTCAACCGACAAAAACTCTATGGGGTAGAGACGGGCAAAGAGGCGGGGCCGATCAAAGGTACCTTGTCCGTGGTTTATTCTTTCTTTCAGATGATAAATCGTTCAAATATAGTTCTTTTACCAATGATTGTAATCCTCTAAGAGTGTTTCTTTTTAAGGATGTTAATAAATAGAGCTTAAAGTTTTTGGTTAAATACTTATTTAGAAAACATATAAAAATTTTAACGTAGCGGGACTCGAACCCGCGCCTCCTGGAAACCAACCAGGTGGACGAAGTGTGGAATAACACTTTAAAAAATGTTAAAAACAAGTTTTTGGTTTCTTATAAGCATTTGTTATATTAATTGTAGTGTTCCAAGTAAACAATAGTAGATTCAATCTTAGTACAGTCTCAGTTGTGATAATATTATATTAACCCAGAGTTTTTCATTTTCCGCTAGGAAGTATTGTGTGCTGGTTGATTTAAATCTTTTAACATTTTTAAATAGTTATTCCACACTTAGGAAAGAAAAATACTTATTTAGAAAACGTATAAAAATTTGAACGTAGCGGGATTTGAACCTGCGCCTCTTGGAAACCGACCAGGCGCTCTGACCACTAAGCCATACGTTGTCAATTGAACGTAGCGGGATTCGAAGCCGCGCAACCTAGAAACCGACCAGGCGCTCTGACCACTAAGCCATACGTTCTCTGAGAACGTAAATTTTTATACATTTTCTAAATAAGTGATTTAAATCTTATCATTGTGTTGGAGAACTCGCAAAAACTGCAGCGCTGTAGAAATAATAAAAATATATTTAAAAGCCGTTTGCATATAACACAAAGCACAATATAAAAATAAAACATTAATATTTCTAAACGATTGCTTAAAGTTCACACTTAAGAAGAGTTCAGAGCATAAGAGCTTTTAGTCTTTTATATATTTGGCAAACTACGAAACGATTATACAACCATTATTGGGTAAAGATTACACTTTCAATGTTAATAATATTATTTTGCAAAGTCATACAATATATACTTTTATTGAGTTATTTTTGAATAAAACTATATATTCAGATCTACGGTTTCCTGATTTCCTGAAAAAATCGTACTTTCGTACATTTACTTAAAAAAAAAATTTGACCGTGTATTAAACAACGGGTATTTCGACACTATAAAGAAATCAAAAAAAAATAGTGTAGTACCGGTAGACCTAGAATTATGAAATGTGGCAGTTACCATTTACAGGTAGTCCTAGTTCAGGCAAAAAATCTTAAACTATATAGATTAATTCTAGAAAATAATAGAATTAAAAAGGGGGCAGAATTTGATATTGAAGCCGCTAGTTCAAGTGAGGTATCAGATGAAAGGGCTCTGGCTAAGCTAAACTTAAATTTCAGAAAAAGCTCGAGATCTCCAATTTTTATACGACTCGGTGGGAAGCCCAACTCGCGCCTGATTTATTTTATTTATATAACTTCATGCAATGAATTCCGCACATTGCAGAGTAGGCAGAGGGAGGCTGTATTAAGACACTCCAAGAAGCGAAATTCTGGAGGCGTTACATGTTGAGTAGCGGAACTCAACGCCGCAGTTTGCGTCGTTATCAGAGAAAAGAAATAAAACATTAAATATTTTATTTCCTGGAGTGGGAATCGAATCCACAACCTGTTACTTTTACAGTCGCACGATTCTGCCCCTGCGCTATAATTATTTTTTATAAAACCAAAGATGTTATTTGATATAAATTTCTAGGGCGTTTCTAGTTACAAAAAAATTTTTTTGTAACTAGAAACGCCCCTTAAATCCACTTAGTACGAATAATATGAGTATGAAGGTAGCGTATATTGCTTTGACATTAACTAATTGCTTTCTTTACTACCACGTCACATATTAGGTAAATATACCTACAGCACGTATAATATTTATATTATTTTTTTACAGCTTCACGCTGTATTCCGCATACAACAGGGTAGGCAGAGGGAACCTAGAGTTAAGATACTCCGTTCCCCACTTTCCGCCAATTTCCTGAGGCATTGCGTGTTGAGTGGTGGAACTCAACGCCGCGCTTTCCCTCGACACCAGAGCGAAGAAATGAAAATATAAATGTAAATAAATAATTCATCTCCCCGAGTGATAATAATATATGTACATATAAATGACCGATGGCCTGTGGGACTAATGGTTAGTGACTCTGACATTGTAAGCTAAAGGTAATACAGCATAGATATATGTAAAAAGAAAATAAGTATCTGTATATAGTATATTGATTACTACGTACTACGAAAAGTTGATGTAAGTGGAAATTGTTTTGATAATAATTAATAATGTAGTACGCGTTCGCGGCGTTGAGTTCTGCCAATCAACACGCAAGCGGGATGCGGGATACAGCGGGAAGCTGATTTTAAATACGCTTTGTTCCAAAGCATTGTAGGATATACAGACGAACAAATTATGCCATTTTTATAATAGTAATATTGTAAGAGTATTATAGTTCAGTGTTATGTTGATTTTAGATTTCGTTACATTTGGAACTTTATACATAACTTATTAGTTTTATAAATTCAACCTTTTTAATCAACGGTGGAAACGCAGTAAATTATAAAGTTTCTACCGTTTATCAATTCAGTTACAATTGCCGCAGTTTCCAGTGTCGTTGAGAAACTTTATGGCCATAAAATCGAGCTATTTTCCACTTAGCTGCCTCTTTTATAAATAAATTTGTACCTAGTAGTATATTAGTTTATAAAATAATAAAAAGGAAATTATATATAGGTAATATAAATATGTTCATCTTTACTCCCATTTTTTACATGATCCTTAAGGTTATCTTGAATAGGTAGGTCCCTTTTACGACGATAAAGTCACCCACCACTCGCAGCTTGTTCTGTTTCGTATTCTCTTATATATTTTTATTAAGAGTTGCAAAGCAATAATGTTACTGTTATAAATACACAAATATATACTTATATTAAATATAATATTTTTAAGCATTGCTTTACTTTAAGAAATACATATATTCTATTATATTTTATAAGAATTTATTTTCTAAATTTATTTCTTTTATATGTGCGATTTCAAGAACAGCGTTTAAGCATATAAAATTATTAAAAGTCATTATATTAGTACTTGGTATCTAATATAAATATTTTTATTGATAATAATTAATTGTATGTAAAGAAATAATATACTTTTATATACTCACGTATATCAGATTGCCTTTGTGTATGTGACTGTGAAAAATCCAGCAATTTAAACCTGAAAGGTACTCGTAACAAATAGCGACCTGTTACGGTCCCACGACAGTGGAGTGGCTAATTTGCTACGCTGCGGAAATAATTCAGTTTATAGTTTATAAACTATCAGGTTGTTCAATTTTATTTATTGAATTTGTACTATCAGTTATTGAAAAGCAACATTTCACCAAAAATATTAATATATTAAAAGTAATTTGTAGTTATTGGCTATGGTGATAAATCGTCTAAGAGGCGTAAATTAAAATTGTTCTCAAAACTTCGAAATAAAAAAATGTAATTCCAAATATAGACACACACGCCCACGCACATACACACTCACTCATACTCGACGTGGTAACTGTACTTCGTTCTTTATTTTATTTGTCAATTTTATAATTGATTCAAATCGTCATTAAAAATTGTAAAAGAGCAAAGACGGTGGCATCTGTCGGTGGTGTTTAATTAGAACCAGTACAACTATTAACGCAAACATTTTATTTGAGAGGCTTTTCGGCGAATTGTTAAACATAATTTGGTGAATAAGTTATACCATAATAATCAATTTTACTTTTAATAGTTTATTATGTCATTGAAAACCATATTTAATTAAGGCTTTGGTCATTATAATGATTTGACCACTAATAGATATCGGTGCCCAAATACCAGCGTGTTTAAGTGCTTTAATTATAAATACTGGATTGGATGTAAGAGCTTATCGAATATAACAATGGGAGGTCGTCGGTATATTTTTGGAACAAAATTGCATTAACCAACAGGCGAAATTTCACTGATGAGTTTTCCGCGCAAGTCTCTGAATTTAATTAATATTCAATTATCCTTGCCGCGTTTTAATATATTTAAAAAAATATATTTTGGTTTGCAATAAAGTACTCGTAACATATAATAAATGATGATTTGTGAAAAACTTTGCCTCGACACCAGAGCAAATAAATGAAAATATCAAATATTTCATTTTCTCGAGTGGAAATCGAACTTATGTTGAATTATAAACATCATTAAAACCACTGTTGCTATTTCAACAAATTCTTTTGTAAATTGTTACGGATATTTTATTAAAAAAATACTTAATGCAAATGTTTTGTACTTTTGCAAAGGCTACTGCACCTCGTTATTTACCCACACGGCGTGCAACTTTCCCTACATATTTTCTCACAAAGCTCTGTGAGCTTTTCGTTTGTGCAAATAAAAGCTCTCTCTTTGGAAGTTGGGCGGGAGGGACCTGCGTGTGCTTATTAGATTTAATATGTTTTGTTCTAAATATAGTTTATTTATAAATGTTTTATATTTATAATCTTTTTGTTGCTTTTTCTAATAAAATAAATAGAAGTAGATGTGGTGAAATATTTAGAGTATATTTCTTTTTTATTTCGGTTAATACTTTGTAAATCTTGTTTACAATATACAGTGTATATAAAAAGGCCCAACGGTTGCTGTTTTAATGAATATTTGTTTTAATAAAACAACAATCGATAAAATTGTTAGCGATGTTTCGGAACATCGGCTCCGGTTCCGATAGATTGGTACCCCTGATTGAACGTGACTATCCATAAACTCATATTTATTATTTCTGCTGAATTTTCGTATATTGTAATTTGTAAAACGTTACCTTTTTGAGGCTGATTTTATATTCTGCCTCGTGTATTGATATCTACCAAAATAATAAATTAGTTAAATATCTATTCCACAAGATGTAAAAAAAATAAAGTAGTGGAGCATCCACTCAAAATAACAGAAACCTATAGAGAGATATAGAGACCGGCCGTGGCGTAAAGTAAAGGTACAAAGTGTGCCTGTAAAATCGACTGGTTGTGGGTTCGATCCTCACTCGAGGAAGTTAAATATTTATTAAAATTTATATTTTAATTTCTTCGCTCTGGTGTCGAGGCAAAGGCAAAGGCGCAGCGTTGAGTCCCGCCACTCAACGCGCATTACTTAATTACAGCAAATAGTGCGGCAATTGCATACGAGCCATTCTTGTATATATATTATGCGTAACTTTGTCTTATCTCAAATTAATTTAAGGTAGGTTTTATTTATGTACTTTACAACATTATAAAAATTTCAGTTTTAAATGTATTATAGTAATAATATTTCATATAATCAACTTTTAATTTATATTTCTTCTCTTTGGTGACGACGAAAGCGCGGCTTTGAATTCCGCGACTTAATGCCTCCAGAATTCAGCGAAAAATATGGAACGGAGTGCCTTAAGACTAGGTTCCCTCTGTTTACTTGCTGTGTGCAGCATACAGCGTAAAGCTAAAAAAAATATTTATATTTAGGACTGTAGATACTACCAAGGATATTACAATGTTATGGTAATCGCTTAAAAAATAACAAATACGGCTCTACAAAATTTTGTTCAATGAAGGCTTTGTTTGAGCCGTTGTTTGTAGTATCGATTGATCATAGTAGTCATAGTCCTGAGGCGATCTGTCAGACTTTGTCATCAAAGGACAGCAACGTTAATACTAACTAAATATATTGAACAAAATATTTGATGAAAAACAGAATTTACTTTTATTATAGTAACCTTTGAAAAAAAATATCTTCTGTCTTGATAACCGAACGTGATTTGAAACGTGCAGGTTGCTTGTCCATAAGAGTATCTGCTATTAAAAATGCCAAATATTTACGACTATTACCTATATTATTAGCTTCTTTGCTATACTAATACTATAATATACATGTATAACAACTCTGTCACACGCTTGTCACAGATGTGGATTCGAGTCCTACTCGAGGATTTTTTTTTCATTTCTTCGCTCTGGCGTCGAGCACGATGTGGAGTTCTGATATTTAACACTCAATGTCTCCAGAATTTGGCAGAAAGTGGGAAGCAGAGTGTTTTAACACTAAGAGCGCTCTGCCTACCCTGCTACATGCTGGATACAGTATGAATATTTATATATGTATATGAGACCTGTAAATTACTTTTGCAAATCAAAATTGAATCCAAAGAACGATTCTCCTGGATACACCTGTATGTGCATTGAAAATCGAAAATCAATATATAATTAAATTTTCCACCGGTGAAATGGCTCGAGCTTACCTAAAGAGATGAATTCTAGGAGATAGACCGAACGCCTCTTTATATCATTTATATCAAAGCTTAGATAGTATTAAGATATTTTATATGAAGTCTTTATTAAATTAGTTTTATTTGTTAGTTGCTGTGATAATATTTTTATCTCTAATGATGTTCATTTCGATTTTTATATCTTCACAAAAAATATTAAAATTAATGGAAAGAAATACTCAGATTATTTTATTAATTAATTAAAAATTATAGGGTCCCTTGGTTGACATTCGAGAAAACAGCATCAGTGATACTGGAGGAAAGAAACTTGAAAAGCGTGAATACCACACGGAGTATTGCGTATGAGGCTGCTGACAGTGAATGAAGAGAATGGCCTCCGTAGAAACCGTAGCGTTTGGCGCTTTGAGAAGACATATAGAACTCTGGCTACACCACCAAGGCTAAAGTGTAAAGCTAAAAAATGCTAATTTGAAGACAACAAAATATTGAATTTCAATGAAACATTTATAAAATTCGGGTTCGACTTTGTCTCGTTGAAATTAAACATCACTCACATCAAAGTTAAAAAAATAATTAAAAAGGCCAGTCAAGGTTCACCCACCAAGGTTTCCGTACTATATTTTTTATTTTTTTTTGTGTATTTTTTTATTATTTTATTAAACGTCTTTATTTTTTTCACCTGTTTTTATATTTATATAAAATATTATTATAATAATAATATATTTTTATGTTTCTTGTATTTTTTTTATTTCCTTTATGTATATAAAAAAGAGATTTATCTATCTATCTAATTTAATGATTTAATTGGTTTTATGTGCCTTAACTTTTACTTAATTTCTTGCCAAATTTCAAAGCTATGTCAACGGAAAGTATCTTATAATTCTTGATTACGCAGATAATTTTAATCAATACGCGGCAAAAACTTATTTTTTGCCCCAAGGGTCTGTGGGCAAGAACATTTGATATATTTTTTTGATCTTCTAAGCAACTCTAAGAAAAATTAACTGAACAGACAGAGATACAGACAGTACAACTGTGTTCATGTACATACAACTGTGTTCATGTAACGATATCGTCGTTTTTTTTAAAACATCTTTATAGCTAAAACTATTGTAGTAGTTAACTAAAATATTATAGTAGTAACTACAGAATATATCTGTATAGTATTTAATTAGTACAATGTAATCCTTAGTAATCCAATCACTTTTATAAAAATAAACCAAACTTTAAAGAAGCATAAAGCCTTCTGAAAATTAGAAGTAGCGTAATGTATTCAAAACTCGTTGGCGAAAATTTTCATGCTGATCGATACTTGTGTAAACTTTCTTAAAACGAAGTGGACCTATGAATATTTACAAGGTGAGGATGTCGGAACTCTGTTGTACAGTAGCTTTATTTAAATATGTAAGGTTCGTGAACGTGGACGATTTAAATAAGTGCTGAAATGTTTCTATCTCTAAATATAATTAATATTTGATGATGCACACTATAAGGATATAGTACTCTTATATATCATAAAGGGTTGACGTTTTCTTTTTCACTTGCATGCTGTATCCCAGATATAGCGGGGTAGGCAGAGGGAACCTAGTTTTAAGACACTCCGTCCCCCGCTCTCGGTCGCAACCTCGGTGTGTTGCAGGTTGAGTGGCGGAACTCAACGCCATGCTTTCCAAAAGGGTAACTCTATTTATTATATTGATTAGAAAATACTTACTGATTAGAATTTAGATTATAATACTTTCAAGATATTGGTAAATAAAAATGCTACATTGAGTGCCGGCACAACAAGCAATGTCTGAAATTTGAACAGAAAGCCGAAAACGGGCGATATTTCGAAACAAGGGTCCTTTTTATGAATAAAAAAAAATATATTATCTAAATGCTTTATCGATTAAAAAACGTCAACAATAACTTTTCATGTATTTTAAAGTATTTTAATTAAGTAATAGTAACAATTCGTATCATCAAATAAATAAATAAATCAGATTCACGCTGTATGCCATAGTAGGGTACGCAATGGGAACCTTGTGTTAGAACACTCATTTTCCCACTTCCCGCCGAATTCTGGAGGCATTGCGTGTTAAGTGGCAGAACTCAACGACGCGCTGTGCCTCGATACTAGAGCGAAGAAATGGAAATATATATTTAAATAAATATTTCTATTTCGTTATATTTTCTCAAGATCGAACCCACAACCAGTCGTGTTTACAGTCACACTTTGTACCCCTGCCTGCCCCTGTTAACTTACAGTTCAGTAGTTACAATTGGAACTATTAAGTACAACAAATAGGGCAACAAGTTTAATTAAATGCTAACAGCTGAGCTGAGTTAGGTTCTGAATAAATACTGTTTTAAAATAAGTAAATAGTTTTAAGGTTAAGAATATAATTAGACAGTAGATATATATGGGATCCCTATCCCATTGTCCCACGTCCCTGAATCCTTGATCCATAGGTCCAAATTATTTTGAAAATATCTGTATTTAAGTAGAATTATTTAACATTTATCTCTAAATACCTAAAATACATATAGATATATACGAGCGTATAATGTATAGATATATTCAACAAGCTTATCTATCCATACCTATATTATAAATTCGAAAGTAACTCTGTCTGTCTGTCTGTCTGTCTGTCTGTCTGTCTGTCTGTCTGTCTGTGCCGCAATCAGGGCCAAACCGCTAATTCAATTATGATAAAATACTCATATAGAGATACTTTAGGGTTTCCGGATGAACATAGGCTACTTTTTTTCTCATATTTGTAATATTGTCGATATAAAAACTAATATATTAAAATATTTTTCAATTTGACAGGCAATTTATTCCGCCATGTTAATAACAACCGACCGTTGCTAAGCAACGGTTTGCAAAGTTTATTTGTTGTTATAAGCAAACGTCACCCAAAATGAGCTTGCTTAACGCATACATGGCGGGCGCCGACTCAACCTTATGAGATACATAAAAATAATGTTTTACAAAAATATTGTCCTTTAAATAATGTTTAAAAAAGTCCGCGATAC
>JAATLQ010031896.1:0-12428 GCA_013421005.1 Heliconius erato x Heliconius himera
CATACGCATACGCATACGCATACGCATACGCATACGCATACGCATACGCATACGCATACGCATACGCATACGCATACGCATACGCATACGCATACGCATACGCATACGCATACGCATACGCATACGCATACGCATACGCATACGCATATGCATACGCATACGCATACGCATACGCTTACGCATACGCATACGCATACGCATACGTATACATATACATATATAATACATATTCTTTAAAAACTGTAAATGTGGTATTGAATACATACCGAGTATGCAGGGTAAGTTTTTATTTATTTATTTATTCACCCACCACCATTTGTTTACATTAATACATACAAAAAAAGATACATAATATATGGAACTAAAACTAGGTGTAACAAATACTTACAGGTAGATACATTTTGCTAAATTAGAGCGAAAATGAACTCCTAAGCACAGGCACAAATCAAATAAAAAGAAAATTAAAGAATGTTAGGATTAATAAATTTTTGGGGTGATTGGAATTTGGTGTTCAATATTAAACGAACCTTGCTAGTCGAATCGGCATCAATGTCAAATAGGTCACTGTGCTCATTAACCAACTTGCAACGTCTAGGAACAGGAGAGTTTGATCCAAACACTGTTTTTCGAGGTGGAGGATAAAGAAGGGTTAGTATTGATATTACGGGGAAACATCACTGGACCTCGTATATTAAATCTAATGAGTAGCTGAGGGCAGTCAATTTCATTGGTGAAAATTTTAGAGACAAAAAATTCATCTAGAGGCCAGTAGTGGCGCAGCGGCACGAGGTGTGACTGTAAAACCGACTGATTGTGGGTTCGATTCCCACTCTAGGAGATGAAATATTTACTTAAATTTATATTTCCATTTCTTCGCTCTGGTGTCGAGGTTAAGCGCGGCATTGAGTTCTGCCGCTCAACACGCAATGCATCCAGAATTCGGCAGAAAGTGGGGAACGGAGTATCTTAATACTAGGTTCCCTCTGCCTACCTTGCTGTGTGCGGGATACAGCGTGAAGCTGATTTATTTATTTTTTATTTATTTTAAAAATACATTTAACCGCCTTGTACGTTCTGATTAAAAAAGAATGATTTAGAGTGAAAGTTGTGATGAATCACCATAATTTTGTGATAATCTTCAAACATAGTCCTGTGTTTCAATATCAGAACGTCATTATCGTAAAAAGCTTAATTCATATTAAAAACTTTAATAATAAAAAACAATAAGTAATGACTATATGAATAGTTCTATAAACATTTTTTGTGATTAATTAACTAAAATGCCATAAAATGTGTCAGAGTGCACGCGTGGCCCTGAATAGTGTGCTTATGTAACTTCGAGAATAATTATAAATACATCCACATCCACTAAATAGAGGCTGTCGTGGCATAGTGGCACAAGTGTGTGACTGTAAACGCGATAGTTGTGATTCAAATTCTGGGAAATTAATTATTATTTATTAATGTTTTAAAATTCATTGTGTTCATTTAATCTTTTAAATGAAGACAAAGCTTGGCCGGTATTATCAACCTAATCACTGACTTTACCAGCTGTGGTGTTTAATACCAGTCAAAGTCGCTTATTTTTAAAATGTTGAATACGCCAGTTTTTTTAACTTATTGATCTCAATTAATGTATTTCTGTTAGATTCATGGTTTCATAACTAGATCAACGGGAAGAACCTTTACAACTCCTCAACGCTTAGGGGATAGATGACTATAGTAGGCAATTTTTAATAACACATAAAAATATTAAAAAATTAGATCATTGTAAATTCGTGACACAGTGGAACAGCCGTCTGGAGAATGGAGTATCTTAATACTAGGTTCTCTTTGCTAGCCACTTGCTGCAAGTTTTAATAACAACGAGTATATGGAAGTAACATGGCAAGGACCATAAAGTCCACACAAACGAAGTTACGGGTTTACAGTTACTAGTTTTAAAAAAAATAAGGATGTTACCGTTTATTTCCTACAGCTGGACAGATATGTCTATTGACATTACAGTATTTTTATATGACACTAGCGGCCGGCCCACGGCTTCGCCCGCTTAAAATACATGATTATTGATTTAATAAGCAGAATTGATTGACAATTCTAATAACTTCTAATATGATTTTTTTTATTACTTTAATCTGTAATATTCTAATATGTTTTTTTACGACATTATCGTAACTTCTATAAGAATTTTTGATTGTTCCGAACAAAAAAATATGACCAATGTTGATATTTGACATTCATAAAATATACATAAAGCTAATTATTTATTATACGTATATATTTTTGTAACATTACGTTCTTTTTACCTATGTTATGTTTTTTAAAGCTCTGTTAAATGTGCTGATGTTACTTAATAATTTAATGTACTGCTTCAAAAACAGCCTTAAATGTAAAATTATTGATTTGGGTAAGGATTCATAATATTCTTTGTAAAATGACTGTAATGTTTGCATATTAATTCCTGTACAGTTTTTAAATTAGTTACACATATTATTAGCTAAATGTACAATTGGTAAATATAGTTAGTAGTTATTACAGAGTACACGTAGAAAGGATGTTTTTAGGCATTTTTGTATACATTTTTTTCAAACGAACGAACGAACCACAAAATGTATGTATTTGCTTGATATCTCTTTGAAGATCAAATCGTTCTTTATCTCTATGTTGAATTAATTACGATTTCAACTTAACTGTTATGATTTATGAAAGTAATCTCCACTAACAATTAAATTTTGTTTACTTTATTGTATAAAATATTGTATAATAGTGCTTCAAAAATATTTTTTTTTATCAACAAGTCATATAACCAAGACGTTTCGAATGTCCTTCTTTAGCCAGCAATCTTACCAGCGCGATTGCTATATAACATTCGCATGCAAACTAATGCCTTGAGTTCATTCAAATGACGATAACTTTTTTTTAATGAACCGATTTTGATGAACCAAACTTTAGTAGTTAAGTTCAGTTAAAACAAAGCAATTGGTGAAACTTTTAAGTAAATCGGTTCAGTACTTTCAGAGAAAAATGCGGACAAAAATATGTCGGCAGACAGACAGACGGACGGACAGACAGACAGACAGACAGACAGACAAGAAATTAAAAAAAATCTTTTTGCATCATATTATTCTTTTTAAGTGTCCCTCTATCCATTTCAGTCAAAATTACGAAATGTACAGACAAAATATTTTTACTGTCTTATTATATATAGAGATAAATGTTTTTGTATACAAAAAGAATAAAACAAACAAAAAAATTTAAGATCATTTATTTAAGATATACTATGAATTTCATTGAGGGCACGCTGGACTCTAATGTGATAATACACAAAATTATTATTAGGTATAGCGCGCATTGGTGACTTTTGTCACCGTGACTGTTGCGTCACTGTCACTGTGTACATCACCCTATGAATATTGTCATGATACGTGACAATACTGTGACTTTTTGTCCGCGGGGGATGGCGACACGCCCGTGACGCAACTGTCACCGCGTCCATAGGTTTGTATGCCCGTGCGCGCATTAGAAACTAAATGTCACCTCCACCTTGCGGTTTCCATACTAGTCGTCTAGTCGCATCCGCAGAAACAAGAAACAGCAGCGTGCAGCTCCGAATTTTAATTTCAAGAATGGCGTCAAGTTCATCACCAAGGCAAAACGTGTGTTTTCATGAAGATGAAATAGACAACGATATACTGATTGACGAAATTGAGTTGAGGCCATAGCTCTATGACAAATCCCTAAACGATTATTCTTTCGACGTTTGCTTTTTTCTTCTATTTCTTAATATTATATAAGTGCATAGACAACCATCTCTTCGAGATCCATATTATCAAATGTAAAAAATTTCGTCACTGTCACCGCAAGCGCGCGCAGTCGCGAAAAGCATGGTGACATGACAGTGACAAAGAATTTATTGTCACATTGTTCAGAAAACAAGATTAAATATTGAACAGCAACTGACATTTGATTTTTTTTTTACATAGATTGAAGTAAAACAATGATATATGTATATGATACTTTTAAAAATCCCTTAATTAAATTAATATCGATGGGGAAAACATGTATGACCGAAAAAAATGGCGGTCTTACTTCCAAATAATCCAGAGCATCATTTATTGAAACACGCAACTCTTCATCTGTAAAAAATATATTTAACATAAAAATATACACTTATTTAAAATAAATATTTAAACTTCTAAATTTATAAAACAATAAGATTTCAATTATTTTAATAAATATTAAATACGTTTTTCGAGTCGGATACTAACAGAAACTTGAAATTGAAAAAAATTAAACAATTTATTTATTTATTTATATATTATTATTTCTATCCATAATAAAACGTTGGTCTTTTATCTTCTTAATTCTTCCTTTCCTTCCTCCTTTTTTTTTCTTGCTTCCAATCAAGCAGTAATATTAATTACGTGAAACAGTGACGTGCTTACATTTTTTAAAATAAAGCAGGAGATACAATCATGATTTATCTTTCTAGATACGTTGATATATTTATTTAAAAAAAAAGTACAATTATTGTTGTATTGCACCAAATGAGTGACATATGGTAAAAGTAGTAGAGACGTCATACTCTCGCTCTTTTAAGTTGTGGGTATACTGTGGGGTAACGATTTTAAAAACAAATGCTTCCGTCCTGGCGGAGAGGCACAAGCGTGTGACTATAAACGAAATGGTTGGGCGTTCGAATTCTACTCCTGAGAATGACATTAATGTTAATCTAGACTTAACTTTAGAGTAAGTTTACTCTGCCTACTGCTAAAATATTGAATAAATATATATTTATATCTTACTATCATCATACAAAAGAAGCTGTTGTCCCAAAATTTCCTTTACTCTTCCATATTCCTCCTTAATCATTTCCGCGTATATGCTACACGCAAACACATAAACACTACCTAATATACAATCAGGTACAAGTATCCAAAAAGATTCATCTTCTCCCTGAAAAATAATTATGTAACTATTTCAACATTTTTAAAATTCTACACTAAGGACAGAAAAATATTTATTTAGCTTCACGCTGTATCCTGCTCATAGCAAGTTAGGCAGAGGGAACCTGGCACCCTGGGAGCCTAGTGTAAAGACACTTCCGATCCCCATTTACCGCCGCATTCTGGAGGCATTGGGTGTTGAGTGGTGGAACTTAAGGCCGCGCTTTTGCCTTGTTACTAGAGTGAGAAAATTAATATATCAAATATTTAATTTCCTCGAATGGGGATCGAACCAACAACCTGTCGCGTTTATAGCCGTGTGTATGTCCGAGGTAGCTTTGTTGACCACAGATAGTTCACCTATGTTAAAGTAGAAACGCTCCTGTTTAAAAATGTTACGTTCTACTTGCAAGGTTTAATTTTACATAGATTATTTATAGACTATTTCAAGGCCCCTTATAAGCATCCACACCAATTCGATGGCTCCTCCCAGGTGGAGGAATTGTGAGTAGTGGAACTAAATTATAAATGCTCTCTATTGTTTCTCAAACAAACATACAAAGTGGGGCGTTGAGTTCCGCGACTCAACACGCAGTGGCTCCAGAACTCAGTGGAAAGTGGGGAACGGAGTGTTTTAACACTAGGTTCCCTCTGCCTACCCTGCTGTGTGCGGGATACAGTCCGAAGCTGATTTTTTTGATTGAATTGTTTCTCATATAGCAATATTTTTAACAGA
Organism: Heliconius erato x Heliconius himera; assembly: GCA_013421005.1. Classification (NCBI taxonomy): domain Eukaryota; kingdom Metazoa; phylum Arthropoda; class Insecta; order Lepidoptera; family Nymphalidae; genus Heliconius; species Heliconius erato x Heliconius himera. The sequence continues at coordinate 5,683 of JAATLQ010031896.1, forward strand.
CTGAGATCGGACCGGGATAGAACCGTAACTCGCTATAGAGCCATTCTCCTTTAACATAGTATTAATGTGCCCTAAAGGGCAATTATAATAATTATATCATATAGAACTTACTAAATCTTTCATTTTAATCAAAGAGCTGGAGGTACATACTATCAATTTATAACAATGAAATATAATTCCGTAGAACATCTGAAAAAAAAATCATCGTACACCTTAAAAACTAATAAATAATTTATGGTTTCGAAAGGATTTAAAAACATAACTAAAAGGAAATAAATTTGAACTATGCAAGTACTTACAAACATTATTGGTATCCTACTATTATTTTTAATGTTATCCATATGAAATTTGTAAACATGTATAATTTTTTTAATAATTCTCATTTTCGTATCTGCATCAACATCTGTTGCGTTAAGTTTAATTTGCAATGATTTTCTAATAAGTTTCATTCTTGACCAAAAAATATTGTACATAATTGTCAAAGTGAAGTTAGAGAAATAATTAGAAATTATAATCAAGTTTAAGCAGAAAATCGGAATTTTGTCAGAAATCGCTAATTTTAGAAAAAAAATTGCACCGTGAAAGATTTTAAATATAATAACTGAATATAAGACATAAATGGATGATGCTTTCATTGGTTTCTGGACGGACATTAGTCTATCAATTGTTTGGACGCCTGCACAGAAGTCCATAAAAAACTTTTCCTTAGTCCAGATAGCAACCAGTGCATTACACAAACATTCAAATACAGTCATTACTAAATTTATATACGTCAATATCTCTATCGTAGTATGTCTATAATAGGTAATCATTGATAAACATATAACAGCATTGCAACTGCTATAAATTAAACAGTATATCTTGGCTAAAAGGCAAAAGATTCTCTTAGATTTGTTTGTCTCATAATATAATCCAAGCATTAATCTTATTTTCAATAAATTATACACGCAACACATTTCATTATGACTTAATTTTAAAAAATTCTTAATTTTACACATCATTTTTATAAAGGAGTATCAGATCGACATAAAGACTGAACAAGTAGAGCTTAGGAACACCTATACGGTACATTTTAATATCGTAATGTACCGCAACCACATTACAATAATAGATACATGATCAGTGTTTATGATCATAATCAATAAATTATTGACAGAATTTATTTTACTTTGTTACTAATTTAATTGGTTATTTGTTAATAAAAAAAAAAATATAATGAATTTCTGAAACATTATTTATTTCAACGAGCGTAGGGGTCACTTGGTCACCACCTCTCACGACCCTGTATAACACCAGTGGTGCTACAGGTGCCGGCTGCGGTGTCATTGACGGCTTTTAAGTTGGATATATATATATATATATATATATATATATATATATATATATATATATATATATATATATATATATATATATAACTTAACTTCACGCTTTATCCCTAGCGGGGTAGTCAGAGAGAACGGAACGCCAAACGCTACGGTCTCTACATACCTCTTTCGCCTTGTCCACTGTCATCAACCTCTTCATACATGCCCTCCGGGAGGTCCTCATGCTTTTTCGTGACCTTCCTCCAATATCTTTGATATTGTGTTTTCGAAGGTCAACCGAGGTCTCCCCCTATCTCTCTCACCACTCACTTTTCCATCATAAATCTTTTTTGCTATTCTTTCATCACTCATTCATTCACTAATAATTCGTTCGTAAGATTAGCTTTTAATATATGTTTTTTTTTATTTTATTTGACCCGCAATATAAACAATTTGTATTCACTTCATATATGTCCTTCGGGGGGTCATCATTTTAATTTCTTCGAGGTAAAGCGCGGCGTTGAGTTCCACCACTCAACAAGCAAAGTCCCCAACAAAATGAGGCGGCAAGCGGGGTACGGAGTGTCTTATCACTAGGTTCCCTCTGCCTACCCTGCATTTTGGGGAATACAGGGTGAAGCTGATAAAAAAAAACGAATGGAAAAATAAAATGATGTTACTGTATTTATTATTATTGATTAGGTACACCTATTGACATTACATAATTTTTTTTTGGACATGTTTTCTGTATGAAAATAAAATAAAACAAAAAATTATACTTTTGAATATCATTTATTTACGTTGCGAATTTCATTGAGAACTCTGGTGCACAATTGAACTCTAATAAAATATTGAACAATGACTGACATTGTTCTTTTTTTAAATAGATTGAAGTAAAATAATGATATATGTATATGATACCTCTAAAATTCCCTTAAGTAAATTAATATCGATGGGAAAAACACGTATGGCCGAAAAACTTTGCGGTCTTACTTCCAAATAGTCCAGAGCATCATTTATTGAAACACGTAACATTTCATCTATAAAAAAACACCTATATTTTTTAAAGTTATACGTAAGTATACTTATAATAAATGTTTATTTTAATATTAGAAACACGTTTCTTCTATAAAAATATATTATATTTTTTAATTAATAAACTAAACTCCTAAAGTTTAAAAACAAATTTCTTTCTAAAGTATAAAAAAAAATGGTAGGCTGAGCGAACCTTGAAACCTAGTGTTAGACACTCCGTTGCCATTCCCCACTTTCCACAGAATTCTGGAGGCATTGCATCTTGAGTGGCAAAATTCAACGCCGCACTTTGCCTCGACACGAGAGCGAAGAAGTTAAATAATTAAATATTTCATTGCATCGAATAGGAATCGAACTCACATCCTCCATCGAAACCCCGTGTCTTCTCTGCTTACCATGCAAAAGCGGGATGTAACGTGAGCTTAAACAAAGGTGAAAAACAAACTAAAGTTCGTTCTAATAAAACATAAATCGTTTTTTTGGTCGAAAAGGAGAAAAAACAAACAAAATTTCTTACTGCATTTAATAACTAATACAGAAAGGATGTGTTCACACGCTTTTTCCCGACTGCTAAGGAAGGGTTATGTTTTTTGCGCTTATCTTGTATGTATATATGTATTATTCTTTATTACCTCATATCTCCAGAACCGCTGAAGAGATTTACATAATTAAGGTATCGTTAGAATTGTATTAGCAGCCCAAGTGTTCTTAAATGGGTGACATTAAATAAAAACAACCATGGCGACTGTGGGACGCCATTGGACTTAGTGAAAAAAAAAATTTTTCGTTTCAAATACTACATTATAGGTATCAAATTCAAAAGGGTATATCATGATCATGATTACGATAATTAATTCTAACAAAAAAGTGAAAATAAAAAAATATTTGGAAAAACAAAAACCCCGACTGCATAAAACTAAAAAGAAAATAAACAAGTCCAATAGTTTATTAGGATTAATAGTCGACCCCATGATTTCCTGAAAAAAAAATGTAGAAAACGTTTGCTTAAAAAAACGATATGGCCGTTTATATCGCAAAAAATGCTTATTTCGATACTATAAAAGGAATGAAAATTAATAGGGTGTTTCCGATTGGCCTAGAATTACGAAATTTGGCAGCTATCGTCTACGGGTATGACTAGTGCAGGAAAAAAAAATTATGGTTGAATCTTAAAAATAATAGCCTTAAAAGGGGGGCAAAATTTGGTACTAAAGCTAGTTCAAATGAGGTATCAGATGAAAGGGCTGTGGCTAAGGTAAGCCTGAATTTTTCTGAAGAAAAAGCTCGAAATAAATGAATTATATGTAATTTTTTTTGCTTGTTATCATCTAAGCTTCGCAATCCAAATAGGTATTTATGACGCTCGCGTAAATCTATATTTAGCATCGTCGGCTCTCGTACTATTCGCATCGTTTATATTTTTTAAACGTTATATACCAATATGCTATTTTTAAATTATTTGATTTTTTACGCTTTATGCTCTTTACGAGTTAAATTAAATTTATCTTACTATCATCATACAGAAGAAGCTGTTGTCCTAAAATTTGTTTTACTTTTTCATATTCTTCCTTAGCCATTTCCGCGTATATGCTGGAGGTAAACACATAAACACTGCCTAATATACAATCAGGTACAAGTATCCAAAATGATTCATCTTTTCCCTGAAAAATAATTATATAACTATTTCAACATTTTTAAAATTCTACACAGGATATTTCTTTAGCTTCACGGCGTATCCTGCTCATAGCAAGTTAGGCAGAGGGAACCTGGCAACCCGGAAGTCTAGTGTAAAGATACTTCTGTTCCCCATTTACCGCCGAATTCTAGAGGTATTGGATGTTGAGTGGCGGAACTTAAGGCAGCGCTTTTGAATTGTTACCAAAGTGAGAAAATTAAAATATCAAATATTTAATTTCCTCGAATGGAAATCGAAACAATAACCTGTCGCGTTTATAGCCCAACATTTGGGCCCGCGCGTCACACTCATAGCTTCGTCCGTGTGGTGAAAAAACTAACAGTTGTGTAAAATATAAGAAACATTTTAAGTGTCCAGTAGGTAGCTTTGACCACAGATAACGATTTTTTGGTATTAGTGCATATCTGCCTATATAGCTGAAAATTTAAGAATTATTAGTCTAATATGTAGTTAAGACGATATGCGTACTTATTAACTTGAAAGTGGAGCCCTTTCTGAGGTAGCCTCAACTTAGGTATACTTTCACCTGGAGTGCTATGTCGGTTACCTCCTCGTGGAGCATCCTGGGCAACGAGACAGAAAGCAGCATGCTGCTGCTCGTCGCGGCTAATAAACCGACACGCGGGAATGCGCTCCGGCGCTTTGTATTGTAAGAGTTGTCCCATGTCCCGCGCATTGTAGGGAGGGACCCCTTTGATGGCTCTTCGCTCATGCGCTAGGTCATCGTGGAGGTAGGGTGGGTTCGGCGTGCGCTTACTCCGCCGTCGGACAGAGTGATGCTCGCCGTTCTCTTCGTATATCCGGGCGCGGTGTCTGTGGTCATATCTTGCCTTTACCGACCGGACCTCGAGGAAGAAAACCTCTATAAAAAATTACCCCAATCCAAGCAGCGACGCAGCGCGAGGTATGCATACGTTATACTTGCGTTTATATATATTACTTATGGGCTATTTCAAGACCCCTTATAAGTCACCCACACCAATTCGATGGCTCAATCATCTTACCAGACAGAGATGTACCTTTATTTGGTGCTACTTCACTGATAGGGCCTCACTTTCAAGTTAGTAAGTACGAGTTCTTAACTACAAATTACACTAATACTCCTCAAAATTTCAGCTTTGCTAAAATGACGTAGATCTGGAGGCCTGGGATCTTAGGCTAATACTAATGTTATAAAGTAATACAGTTAATTTGGTTGGACGCGCTAATCTCAGGAATTACTTATTAAGCTGGATTTTAATTTTTTTTTGTGTTGGATGGTGCATGTAACAAAAGTGTTTTTTAATAGAAAAAAACCGACTTCAAACAGTAAACTAAAAAGTTGAGATTGAATTATTCGTCCATTTGTCGCATACATACTTAATGCAAATTTGAGACTTATATGATCTTCTCATGAATGGCATTGTTAGAAATAGATCAAATTGGCCATTTTAAGCCAATGACCAATAAAAAAAGAAACACCAAAATCGGTTCATCCAGTCAAAAGTTAAGGTAACATAAAAAAAAATACAGACGAATTGAAAACTTTTACAGAAGTCGTTTAAAAAGCCTGCGCTGCTTAAACAGTTAAAATTAAACAAAAAAATATGTATAAGGGAAGGGTTGGTTACTATTTAAAATAAATACGATGAGAAATAATATATAGAAGTTCCCTGCAGTATATATCCTATCTCCTAAGAATAATCCGCAGTAACCGTTTTTATGTTTTACAAATTACAAAACACAAGGATTGTTAACAAAAATGTTTTATATTAGTTTTATTGTTATTAAATTGAAAACTTGTGAATTTACTGTAGAACTGTGAATCATAATAGACTTATGTATCATAATCGTTTGAATAAATATCTTAGAAGTCTGGAGCCACCTGTCTGGAGTAACCTCTATTTAAAAACACTTATGTGACGTTAGTGTGTACTGTGTATTTTTCTATCAATAGGATGAGAGTTAAATTTAGTTTTTATCTAAACTTAAAAAAATATTATAAATTCTTTTACCAGAATGAGCTAAAACATCAGTGAGTATCCTACGCATTTTTTTTTTAAGAAATTAATTTATTAGCCTTAAGAATGTTGATAGTTGTACAAAAGATATAAAACTATTTAAAAATAACTATACTTCAGCTCAATCTGACAGTGGTCACATCGAGCTTGCAATATTTCACATACACCAACACAAAATAAAAGCTTGTAATATCAATACAATATGGACTAAACCATACAAAACTACCACAATTTTTTTCCGATTGGGACCAGGACCCTGAGATTAGCGTGTTCTATCTAAATGAAATTATTTTACAACAACAACTATTCAGTTATGTTAATTTAGAATTAAGCACTATAATTGGCTTCACTTTCTTCACCAACACGGCATCGTCACGGCATCAGCACACACGTGCTGTAAATGCTGAAATAATATCTTTATCGTTCTCGGTCCTATCTCATATTCTTATATGAAAAAAATCTTATACACTGTAACTGACATCCCACCCTACACTCAATAAAATATTTAAATAATAATTTGAATATTTAGTATGGCTCGTGATACGTCTAATATAGTTAGAACCCTGTCGCAGTGATCGTAAGTAATCCAAGATCTTTTAGAGATTCAGAGGTAACAATATAAATATTAAATGTACAATAAGTTTAATATAAATACAAATAAAAGAGATTATGATAAATAAAATGTCATTGTCTGTCCGTTTCTTTCTC
>JAATLQ010031897.1:0-12436 GCA_013421005.1 Heliconius erato x Heliconius himera
AGGCTAATTTAGAAAAGGCTAATAATTTGGTAATACATATTACATGTGTACGTTTGTATATATTTTAACCATATTTTTCGTCTCTATGATAACCATTAGCGTAATGGGATTGGCGAAACGCACCGTACTCCGTTCCACCCCTCCTTCCACTTCAATGAGAGACCATCAGTGAGGAAATCAAATTAATTCAAATTGAATCATTGTTTGCTTTTAATTAGACACTGCGCTACATTTTTTTTATGACATTCTTTTATTTACATTTATATATACATCTTCAATTGAGGCCATCGTAGTGCGAGATTTTAATTTCGTCGCCCTGGGTAAGTAATCGGACAAAGTGCGGTGTAGAGCACAAGTATACAAAGTGTCTTACTAAGCTCTTTACTAAGTTCCGACACTTTTACATGCGGGATTCAGAGTGAAACTAAAAAATGCCTTATATTTGAGATGTTGCGTGTTGGGTAGGTACCTGTCAAATGTTTTAGTTTTTATAAATTCCCTGTATTAATAATATTAATCATATTTAATTTGCACTTAAGTAATTTGTCCTTTTGTGTAGGTACTAACGAAATATCATACTAAAATAAATAAAAACCGGACAAGCGCGAGTCGGGCACGCCCACCGAGCTTAACCAGAGCCCTTTTATCTGATACCTCACTAGTACTTGCGGCGCGTTTTTGGTATTCAGGGCTATTATTTTTTAGAATTTAACCACAAATGTTTAGTTTTCAGATTTTTTTCCTGAATTAGTATTATCTGTAGATGCTAGCTGCCAAATTTAGAATTATTTTTGATATTAAATAAATCCAAATGTAGAACTTTTGTCAGGAAATCATAAGGCCGAAGATCTGCGTATATGATTTGAATTTCAAGTCGATTTGTCCTTCGTTCCTGAGATAAAGGGTCTTGAAAAACAGACATACAGAAAGCGATTAAAGCGAATTTATAAGAGTTCTTTTTTTCCTTAAAAAGTACGGAACTCTAAAAATAAAAACATTTTATTAACATTGACTTTAATGTTTGATTCAAATATATTATTTACATTCGTTAAATTATGTGTTGTTGTCGTCAAGTATTATTTATTTTTTTATCGCACAGTGACAAGACGCCTTAAATGACAGGACGTTTTTAAAATAATATTTTTTTTATTTACGTCAGGAAGACATTTTTTGCGAGTATCAATTCATTTTATTTTTCCTTAGTGTGTACATTACTAGCCTAGTTTCTTGAGTCTTAACGAAATTAAAATATATTAACAATACATTTGAAGTTGTCGGGGCCCAGTAGCACATTGTCTGGCTGATGAAGAGAATGAGTTATTTTCATTTCCTCGCTCTGGAAACAAGACAAAATGTGGCGGTTACTTCCGCAAATCACCAAAAGGAGTTGCGAAAAATAGACAAATAGTAGGGACGCAGTAACTTAGCACTGGGTTCCCTCTATGTACCCTGAAATATGCAGGAAAGAGTAAAACTGCACAAAGAGTCTTTTCTGAAATTGATAAAATCTGTCAAACCCACATTCTTAAGGTTAGGAAGCCCTTAAAGTTTTCGTAATATTTTTTAACCTTCAATATTTAATACAGATTTTTTTAATTGCATTTTTAAAATATTTCCTTGCAAATCACTAAAACTTAAACAACGGTGTAAAGATACCACAAGAAAAGAAAGTAAATTATTTTTTAACGACGTTACGAAAATAATTGTAAGCATATATTAGTTCATAATTAAATTTATGTTGCAAAGCAATTTTATAGAATTTAAAAGTAGATTATTAAATTTTTAAACTTAACAACAATTAAGACGTGACGCCCGACATTAAGACATTTCACATAACGAGTGAGTTTAACATAGATGTGGAGTATCAAAACTGTTTAAAGTAAAAATTACAAGCTATGCCCCGCAACTTTGCTTGCGTGGTCCTTAGGACATTTTTTCTGAGGTTATCGTGGCACGTGTCACTATAAACGCAACGGGTTTGATTTCTAATCAGAGGAAGGAATAATTAATTATTTTTTATTTCTTTGCTTTAGTAACAAGACACAGAGCAGTGTTTTGGGTGATAATGAGGAACGGAGTGTCTTAACACTGTTTCCTCTGCTTAGCCTGATATATGCGGGGTACAGCGCTATGACTTTAGAACAAAAACTGGAAAATCTCGTTTCTTTTTCCGTTCTCTCCCCAATACTCTCTTACTTACCTACATACCATTTTTTTAAATTTCATAGTTAGGTACGTCTGTGTCTTGTTTGTCAGTTTCATAGTAACTGAGGAATTTCTAGATATAGATATATGTTATTATATAATTTTTAATAAGTAATGCCGTAATAAATAATAAATAACTTTAAAAAATTTGTGTAATAAATTTAAATATACCACTAATAATATATTTAAGCTATTAACCTTCCTTGAACTCGAGACGCGTTGTATTGCACTGTATCTGAGCGGAGGAACTGAACGCCGTGCATTGTCTTATCATAATAAGGACCAGAAATAAGAAAAAATGTACATTGTCATTGGTCTAAATGATCCTATCTACGACCATTGCGAGTACAGTCAAACACGTTACCCTGTGCCACTATGATTTTAATACTTTTTGTATCAGAAGTTTTTGGTCTAACCTCCACCGCATATAGCATAATGGGAGGCAGAGTACGCTGGGTGCGTTATATCAGTCTTCCTACCTTTGAACAGATATTTTCCTGTAAACGTTATTTTTGGGGCTGTTTGGGTATTCTGGAGTAGGCATGAACTACGCAGCCCTACTCTTCCTACACCCATCTATATTCGTCGCATCAGTGTCAATGTGAAGCATTTTTCAAGTTTCAAGTCGATTTTTTTGAAAACTTGCTTCACTTATCTTAAAAATATTGTTTTTACTATAAACTCATTAATATTTTATCGTCAATTTTCGGAAACAACATTTTTAGGGTGGACATAGACCTTACCTTTTCTTACGCGTATGATAACAGAAGAAAACGATAAATATTGACGATTTGAACTAGATATTTATTATGAAGAGTAAAAATATAAGCCGTAATTGTGTTATATATGCTTAATTATCACCATATATTTAGTAAAAAAAAATATTAATCATCTAATTGACGTGGCGGTTAACATATATTTATAATTAAAAAAAATTGGGATACGTATGAACAGATAATGAACAGTCAATATATTTTATATATTATTTTATGCTGTACCTATCTCGTATATAGCTGCGTAGGCAGAGTGAAGTTGGTGTTAAGATCCATCGTTTTCCACCACTTCTTTCCCTTGAATTTGGGGCAACACTGTTAAATAACGGAACTCAACACTGTATTTTATTTAGTTTAGTGTTTGTTTTCGAAATAAATCCGTATTAACAACGCTATTGTGAATGTTTTTTTAAAGTATTATTGATATTAAATAATTTTTATATTTTTCTTAGGACAATTGTAAGCAAAATTCGACATGATATATATTTTTAAATGTTGATAACTATTATATATTACTTAGTGAATGAATGTTTAGGGAAATAGGTAAGTTTCAAAAACAAGCTTTTACTATACCGTATTTATTTACAATTTTTACACATTTTTTATAAAAGAACCAGATACTGAGCAAAAATCAGTTAGCTATGTGTATATACAAATTTAATAAGGTACAGAGACAAATATGGCAGTACACTGTTAATGAGCATAGTTTTCTACTAAACATGAGGCTATTGCCACAGATGACGAAAAAAAAATAAAATGTCAAACTGACGTTTTGTAGAATCTGTCATTAACAAGTAAATCCGGAAGGCAGGCTGCGTCTAAACTGTTCACCAACAGTAAGGGTAGTTGGGACATTCCGCGGGGTTCAAATTGGCGGGGTATTTAGCGGCAATATTTGCATTAGGGCTGTAAAAAAATTAATCATATTATAAAAAACCATCTAATAGACTTATTTCAATCTTGAATATAGTTAAATTTTTCGTTGAAATTTGAATACCATCTAAGAATTAGTTACACACTATTTCATATTACTCAAAATAAAAGCAGCAGTGTGTGTAAAAGTGATGGTTGGGAGTTCAATTCCTATTCGGGGAATGAATTATTTTCATTTCCTTGCTATGGTAACAAATCCAAGCGCGGGATTGAATTCCACCACTAAAGACAATGTCTTAAGACTATGTTCCCTCTCTCTGTTATATACGAGATACAGTGTGATATCTTCACGCTGTGCTTTATTACTTACTCAGCAGGAGCTACAGGTAGGATGGAGGGGTTGTAAACCCATTCAGGAATAGGCATGCCGTCTACGGTGAATCTACCGAAGGTACTAGGGTCACAGAAGGGGTAGTTGGGGCACACAGCGGGGTGAACGCCGGCCGGGTACTCGCGGGCGAGCGCTACCGCGGCAAGAACGCAGACGATGAACTGTTGGAAAAAAAATATGATTAAATAAGATATATTATTATTTTATATATACTGTCTAAATTTAGATATGGTGTTTCTAGGATGTGGAATGATCTGACGAACCTACAGAAAGACCTAAGATTAGATTCGGCGTTGTAAACGAACATTTCTTGATCGATTTAAGAACATTATAGTATATTACATTATATTTAAATATATATTATGTTATATAATTTAACACAAATAATAATAAATAGTCTCACCAGTTTAGCGTACATGGTTGTATATCCTCTCGACTTAACAGTGAGACTGATAATTTACCGACAGTTTCGCGCCGTTATATACAAAACGCGAGGCCTCCACTCCCATTTAAGATCTTTTTGATTCAGATCTTTGCCTGGCAAAAATTAATAATAATAATATTTGAATAAATTATAACAATGTCTATTTTCTTAAAAAAAAAAAAATAGGCTTTATGTAATTTCACGTGTTGTTTTTTAGCTTACTATGTTAAATTTGTAGTATAGTAATAACTAGTTTGATAGTAATTATATTACAACCGTATTTGCAAGTGCAATGTCTCTATGATAGATACGCGTATCTCGGCATATTTTGATGATTTTATTATCTTGTCTTTTTTTAGCGTCACGCTGTATCCTGCACACAGCAGTGTAGACAGAGGGAACCGAGTGTTAAGTTTACACTCCGTTTCATTTTTGGCAAATGTGTGCGGGAGTGGCGGTACTCAACGCCGTATTTTGCTTGGACACCAAAGCGAACAAAATGGAAATAATAAATATTTCATTTCCTGGAGTGGGAATCGAACCCACAAACTGTCTCGTATACAGTTACACTTTGTGTCCCCACGACCGGTCTTATCTCATTTCACATCAATTATTTTACCATGTAGCCACCACCAGTGTCAACATGAAGAATTTCTCGAGTTTGGGGTCGATTTTTAATTATTTCAAAATGAGGCCAGTCGTGGCGCAGGGGCACAAAGTGTGACTGTGAAACTGATTGGTGCTGGGTTCGATCCCCACTCGAGGAGCTGAAATATTTACTTAAATTTTATATTTCCAATTCTTCGCTCTGGTGTCGAGCCAAAGCGTGGCGTTGAATTCTGCCACTCAACACGCAATGCCTCCAGAATTCTGCAGACAGTTGAGAACGGAGTGTCTTAACACTAGGTTCCCTCTGCCTACCCTGCTGTGTGCGGGCTACAACGTGAAGCTGTTTTTTTTTTTTTAAAAAATAAGAAGTATTTTTAAAAATTTTGTAAAAATTTAAACAGTTGTTTTATGTAAAAACTTTTACTTTTGGTTACAAAAAAATTTGGGGTGATTTATCCTTTAAGAAGAAAACTATAAAATATTATCAGTTCCAGAGAGAACTTGATATTTATCGTGCAGATCAAAAATATTACGACCCAATTATATAGCACAAGCTTCAAATTAGTAAATAAAGACATAGTTATCTATAGATAATATAAAAAAATGGAATAACTATGAAAACATTCTATACATTATTTGGACCGACAATTAAAAAAAAACAACAGAGTGCCCTACACTACGCTCTCTTCTGCAAAGCTAAAAAAAATCTTCCACAGCCCTCGTTTAGGCAGAAATGCTCTTATTGTCAAATATTATTTTATGAGCTATATATGATTTTATTTATATATAATCTACATTTAAGTAATATTTCCTTTTGTTTAGGTTATATATTTATGACATATCATAACACTAAAGGCCAGCCGTGGCGCAGGGGCACTAGCGTATGACTGTACAACCGACAGGTTGAGGGTTCGATTCCCACTCGAGGAAATGAAATATTTAACATATTCATTTCTTCGCTCTGGTGTCAAGGCTAAGCGCGACGTTGAGTTCCACTACCACTCAACAGGCAATGGTTCTAGAATTCAACGGAAAATGGAGAACAGTGGCGCAGTGGCAACAGGTGTGACTGCAAACACGCAAGACCAAACGCGGTGTTTTACAGGAAAGTGGGCGAAAGAAATGTCTTAATATTATGCTCCTTCTGCCTACCCTGCTATATCCGGGATACAGCGTGAAGACTTTAAAACAATGAGGAAAATCTCATTTCTTTTTCCATTATATAGGACTATACTCCTTAAGCAATTTCAACTTTTTAAGTACAATAGTTTTGTCTGTGCTTTGTCTGTCAGTCACACAGTAACAGAGGAATTTTATATATATAGATTTATTTTCGAAACGGAGATGGCGAGACGAGCTGAACAATTACAAGCCTGATTGGTGTTCAATAGCACAAAATATAGACTAGAATGGAAAAAATGGAGAGAGGCCTTTGCCCAACAATGGGACAGTACAGGCTAGGAAAAAAAAAAAAAGATTTATTTTATTATATAATTTTATATAAGTAATGATGTAATATGTAACAAATAAGTTTAAATTTTTGTATAATAAAATATAGAGCTACTGATACATTTAAGTTGTCCGACCTCCTTCCTTCCGTTTGAACTCTAGACGCGTTGTATCGAGTAAAACCATTGTATCTACCGAGCGGTGGAACTCAACGCCGCTCTTTGTCGTATCATAACTAGCACAAGAAATAAAAATAGATATATACATTGTTATAATTATTGTCTAATTGAAAAGTTGCAATGGCATAATTAAATAATAATATTTTAATTTAGATTTTAGTAATATGTATGTTAGATTATTTAAAAATTTGCCATTTTGTGGCTCTTCTGTTACATTTTGTTGCATTCCCCGTGTGGCAAAACAAAGAGGATTTTGCGCACCGCTACATATATGGCGGATAACGAAGTTGAAGTCTTAAAAAAATAAAAAATCAGCGTCACGCTGTATCCCGCACTCGGCATGGTAGGCAAAGGGAACTCTAGTGTTACGACACTTCGTTCTCCACTTTTCGCCGAATTCTGGAGGCATTGCATGTTGAGTGGTGGAACTCAACGCCGCGCTTTGCCTCGACACCAGAGCTTAGAAATGAAAATATAATTGTAAATAAATATAAGTTGTAAGTTGAAGTCTTGACGCTAAGTTTTTGCCAACCATGCTTATGAAAATAGAAATTGAATTGAAAGAATAGAAATATTTTTTTTAGTGTCACACTGTATCCCGCCCGTAGCAGGGTAAGCAGAGGAAACCTGGGAACCTCGTGTTAGAACACTCCGTTACCATTAAGACACTTTCGTTCCTCATTTTCCCAAAAAAATATTAATTTTGTTTAAATGTAAGTATATTGTGGATATAACAATAATGTATTTTGTTTTTAAATTATTATTTTACTCTTAATAATTATATTTTTGAATTTACTACATATTTACACATTCAACGATAAGTAAATGTTAATTAAAATTAATGTGTAGCTCAGATTTGCTGGTATTTTCATTTATTGCTGTTTTTAAGGTTCCTCCAAAAATAAAATCTCAATACAGATCTCTTATAGAATCACTTTCTTCTACATCTGTCTGTTCGATTGGAATTATCATTTTTTAGACAGACATTGCGTGTTGCGTGGCGGAACACAACGCCGAACTTTTTGCCTCGTTACCGGAGCTGGAGAATGAAATTATTAACTATTTCTTTCTCCCTGGGTATCGAACTAGAACGCGAGAACCGCGAAGACGCGAAATCGCGTTCACAGCCAAACAAAGCCTCTCATAGGCCAAAATAAAATCCTGAATAATCGCGTATAAACATACCTACTTCCACATATAAAAAATGCATACGATAAAATGATAAGTGATAACCTCTTTTAAGTTAAATAGTTCTGTGTTAAGGTCACTTAAATGGTCACTTTACACTAAACCGTGTCATACTTGACCAATATATATTGTTACTGAAAACGATACGACACGCCACTTACTTACCGCAATTTTGTAAATTACTCATTTAAAAGTCACTTCGCTAGGTGTATTTTTTAATTTATTATAGTTCGATTCCCACTCGAGGAACTGAAATATTGTTTTTTTTCGTTTCCTTGCTTTGGTGACGAGGCAAAGCGCGGCGTTGAGTTGCGCCGCTCAACACACACTACCACCAGAATTCGTAACGAAACGGAAGTGTGTTAATGGTTACGGAGTGTTTTTACTCTAAGTTCCCAGGTTCCTTCTGCCTATCCTGCTACGTGCGGAATACGGCTTGAAGCTAAAAATGGTGTTATTGTCATTTATACCTTAAATGTCAAATATTCCATATGGAAAAATGTATTATTTACATTGCAGTAACCTCACCCGGAAATCGAATCCACTGAAGTGAGAGTTTAAGATCGATTGTTTTTTGCTATAATAATTAAACGTATGGGTGATAAATTTGTCTCAAAAAGAAAAGGCTTCTTGTTGACATTGATAGACAGACAATGCTCGCGTATAATAAATTTCAATAAATGACGCTACTTTCCTTGAAATACTAAAATAAAAAAAATGTACTATAGTGGCATAATATGGTTGTGGGTTCGATATTCGTTTGGGGAAATGGTTAATTAGAATGATTTTCACTTTCACGCATGTGTTACATAAAGTGCGGCGTTTAGTTCCGCCACTCAACACGCAGTATCAATTCGGTAGGTCTTATATATATGTAGGATGCAAAAAGCCAATTAACTTTAAATATAATTCAAGATTAATTTATGTTTTTGCATGTATACATATGACGATATCTATTCACATAATATTCATAATATGAGCACCCACTAAGAATTATTTTAATATTTTTAAATATTTATTTTACGTTAATAATACTGATAAAATAGCTGGTTTTGTTTTTTTTTTTCTATTAATAATTTCTTTTGGTTACGTTTATTTATTATTTATTTATTTTAATTAGCTACGTATTTTCTTTTAATATTAAAAGTTTTCATAACTTACGTTTACTTATTACTTCGTGTTAATTTAAAATAGTTAGGGGTATTATTTTTATAATGAAGAATTTCTTTTTGTTAGTTTTACTTATTTTGTTTGTTCAATTCCAATTACTCATTTCTTTAATAATAAGAATCACTACTTATAATTTTTTCAGATTATTTTGATTATTTAGGCTTATATTTTCTTACAAATCCTATTGAATTTTTCGAATAGTATTTTTCAATTAATATTTTTTAATTCGTATAGTTCAAGCGGGCGAAGCCACGCAGGTCCATTAGTTGATACAATGAATAAGAATCGAACAAAATAGTTACTACGCGTTATGTCGTATGAAATATTTTAGGAAAAAAATATTAGAATAAGATTAATAATTTTTAGAAAACACAGTAAATATCAAACTTGACTGAACTTAAGATTATTGCAATATTAATTGCGCGTATTAGAATTTCGACATAGAACGTATGGCTTAGTAGTGAGAGTGCTCGGACGGTAAATAAGAGGCGCTGGTTCGAGTCTGTATTATTTTTTATTTTTTTGTCCTAGTGTGGAATAGATACCACCGATTTTCCACCAGTTCACTAAAGTTAATGCTTCAGACTTGAGAAAAAACGGCGCAAGAAACTCAGTGGGACTTATTTTTTTAAAGTCAATTTTATACAAATATATATTTAATTATTTGTGACAATGATACCTTTGAAACAGACTGAAGCAAGAATTTAATTCCCAAAGCATTTATAAAATTATTAAAATTATTATACAAGGATCCCAAAGCAATCTCGGTGCTTTAGTAGACCGCGTACAGTTCAAAGTGAAGATAAACAGGAGGACCAAGGAACCTTCTGGTCTAACACTAGGTCATTTTTTCTTATCTATATGTGAGAAATGATGAAAACAAAAAAATCTAGACTAGAATCCAGTCTAACATTTAAAAATAATCGAATTACTATAAATATACAAACTAACATACCTCCATTATCTATAGTTTTTGTTGGCTTTGAATTATGAATAGTAAGTAACTCATTACGTGTAATTACAATCTACATTATGAATTGCATAAACGTATTGATTGAGCATTAAAACTTGGAATGTGTATATCAATTAATATATTAAAAACATCCGTGATACCACATTTTTTTTAAATGTTGATTTTTTAAGTTTTTTTTTCTTTAGCTTCGATGCCCGTTACTTACGTACCACCTAAATTTTATGAAATTGCGTGTTGCATAGCGGAAGTCAAGCCGCTAACAGAACGAAAAATTAAAATAATAAATTTCCTCGAGCGTGAATCAAACCTATAGCCGTCGTTTTTACAGCCACGACGGGCTCTGGGACAATACTCGTATGTACTTTAAAACTAGCGGCCCGCCCGCAGCTTTGTCCTCTGGAATTACATGATTATTCATTTAATAAATAATATTGACTCGCATCTATAATTATTTCTAATATGATTCGATCAACCAGGCTAACTCCCCAAATCCTATAAAGAGCTCAAAGCCTCAAATCCATCTCCACTGCATTCATCTTTCTTTCATTCTTCTTCTGTAATTCCCACGTTTCGCTGCCGTATAACAGCGTCGGTACCAACACTGCATTGTGTACGGCCAAACGCGCAGCTGTGCTGACGTTCCACCGTCTTATCAATGCAGCTAAGAGTCCGTTAATCCTGTTACCGGCAGCAATACGCTTGCATCCATCTCGTATCTTCCATCTCTTCTTCTTCTTCGTGTCATTGCTTGGAAATTCATATCATATTTTGCCAGTATTTAGCCACGTTGATTACGGTACCATCTCTACTAAACGTACATCCCAAACATAACACTTTCACTTCACTTGTTCTATAATCTTAAAATGTACACTGATTTTGCATTCATTCTGTACTTTTTTCATCCATTAAATTAAATTAATGTTTAATAATAATAATTAATTAATTAAATGAAAATATTAAATATGTCATTTCCTCGAGTGGGAATCAAACCCAATACCTGTCGCGTTTACAGCCGCACGCTTTTGCACTTGCGCCGCGACTGTCTGCACACAGATTCTAACCCATTATCCCTTTTAGCCTCCAACTTGTCTAATAATGGTGGGTGAATTTCTAAAATCTAAAAATAGCCTTAACCTACATAGCATCAAAATATTTACTGCATATGTATGTTAATTGTCGCATGCTAATGCAACTATTGAATAATTGAAATCATATAAATGACTCATGTTATAACAAATATGAATATTTCAGCATAACTTAAATAACTTGGATAATTATATAAAACTATGCGAATTTTATGTATATTTTAGTAGACGGTTGTAGATTTGATTCCCACTTAAGGGAATAAATTGTTTTTATTTTCTTGTTTTGCACAAGATAAATGTGATTGTCTAATTCTAGTTAGAAAAATATTTATATGTATTTACAAGGAGACTTCGCACCCGTTCGTTTCTCTTACTACCCTTCTCCTCCGCTCTGAATCAAGCGTGCAGCTGTGCTGATGTTTCGCCGTTTCATCAATGCAGCTAGGGCACCGAGCAAATGCAATGAGCACTGTATCATCTGCGTACAGCAGGCAATTCACATTCAAGTTACCTACTTCTACTCCCTTTGTCACTTTGTTTCACTCCTTGGAGACAGCTATCCAAATACAAATCCAAACCAGGGCGACATGCCAGCTCCTACTCGCACGCAGGCTGAGTGATCTTTGTAAAGAAACTTTACAGCCTGCGGACTCTTAAGTCCGCCCACATTATACGGGGGTAGTACTCTGTTAACCGCCTTTTCCAGGTCCACAAAAGCACAGAAAACTTTTTGGTAACGGCTGACAATTTTTCAGTGACTATGCGGAGGGAAAAGATCTGATCCATACATCCTCTTCCAGGTCTAAAGCCTCCTTGTACCTCCTACAACAACCTTTCAGATTTCATTCGTCTCGCTAATATTTTATCATAAAGGAGACAAACTATTCCATACATTTTTGGGCCCAGAATGTAAAGATATGAAAATGGTATGATTTAATAGATTTAGGTACATCATTCCCTCCTTCAAAACTATATAAATTTTGGCAATCTGAGAGCTGAGTTATTAGAGATTTGATAAAAGTGAGGTTAAGTTCGCAGCAGAATGTCTTGAATATCAAGTTCTATAAAATATGTGATTACTGAGTTGTTTAAGCATTAATGTTTATTATTTATAAAT
>JAATLQ010031898.1:0-12440 GCA_013421005.1 Heliconius erato x Heliconius himera
GTGTCAAGGTTAAGCGCGGCGTTGAGTTCTGCCACTCAACACGCAATGCCTCGAGAATTCGGCAGAAAGTGGGGAACGGAGTGTCTTAACACTAGGTTCCCTCTGCCTACTCTGCTGTGTGCGGAATACAGCGTGAAGCTGATTTATTTATTTATTTTATTATAGTTGTCAATCAATTCTGCTTATTAAATAATCATGTATTTTAAGCGGGCGAAGCCGTGGGCGGGCCGCTAGTATAATATAAGAGTAAAAATGCCTTAAATAATTGTTTACATTGCTTATTTCATACTATCGTCATAACACAAGCTGCACAAGCACAACGATGTATTACCAACTAAAGTGTAATCAATGCATCCGTACGAGAACGCTTCAAATGCAAATGTGGGAAGCGACCTGAATACTTTAAGACGTACGTCGGTAGCGTTTGTTGTGTAAATCAGTTTTGATAGACTATTGTCTTATTTTAATATTATGAGAATATTTGATTTTAATGGTTAACTATTATTAAATGTTTATTGCTTTATATACATATATGTTTCACGCCTTTTCCCGCCACGCATAGTAAGCAGGGAGAACTTAGTGCTTATACACTCTGCTTCTTGCTTATCGATGTGTTGCGTATTATTTTCCTATATATATGTAATAATAATAATCAGCTTCACGCTGTATCCCGCACACAGCAGGGTAGGCAGAAGGATCCTGAAAACCTAGTGTTAAGACACTTCGTTCCCCACTTTCTGCCGGATTCTGGAGGCATTGCGTGTTGAGTGGCAGAACTCAACGCCGCGCTTTGCCTCGACACCAGAGCGAAGAAATGGAAATATAAATTTAAGTAAATATTTCATCTCCTCGAGTGGGGATCGAACCCACAACCAGTCGATTTACAGTCACACTTTGTGCCGCTGCGCCACGACTGGCCTCAATATGTTTATGTTTATATATATGTTTGATACTAAAACAAAGAATTGTAATCTTAGAGTTAAGTTTCTTTTTGCCAGCCATCAAGAAATAAGTTAAATAAAAACATAGTTCTAAATTAAGAACATTTTTTGTTTTTTTTTTTGTTTCCTTCTTTTTGGCTTCACGCTGTATTCCACACAGCAGGGTAGGCAGAAGGATCCTGAAAACTTAATGTTAAGGTACCCCGATTTTTTGAGGCATTGCGTGTTGAGAGGCGAAATTTTAAGCATTCCAAATGAGAATCGATTTCCCAAATAATTACTAGGTGAAAAATAAATTTTCTTTGTTATAAAGAATATGGAAATTTAAAAATTTTAATATCCTTTTGTATAATATATACAACGTCGCTAGAAGGTACGTTCATATATTATATTCATTTCAACGTGGACCCACATCTAATATCTTAACACTTGGCAATACAGCTCGGTTATTTATTATAGTGAAATATTTTATAACTAACTTGAAAAATTTACTTGGCTACTGTTTATCATTAATCTTTACAATTATATTGAATTGGAAGGTTTATAATATATAAAATATTGGTTAAAAATGTACAAATTTTAAGTAAACCTTTATCGAGGTTTCGCCTCGTCCTCTATCATCAACCTCTTCATACCTTCCCTCCGGGTCCTCATGCTTTTTAAGTAACCTACCTGTTGTATAATAGATACATGTTCTTGAAGGTCAACTGATGTCCTCTCCCTACCTCTCTTAGCCCCTACACTTGCTTCATAAATCCTTTTGAGTATGTCAGTACGTGTCAGTATTTCTTTTTTTTGATTTGCCGAAATATCATTTTTTTATTCCCGACTGCTAAGGAAGGGTTATGTTTTTCGTGCGTATCTTGTATGTATGTATGTAATATTCTTTATTACCTCATATCTCCTGAATCGCTGAACGGATTTACATAATTGAGGTATCTTTAGATTCGTATTAGCATCCGAAGTGTTCTTAGATAGGTGACTTTAAAAAAACAATCATGGCGGCTGTGGGACGAAATTGGAATTAGTTAAAAAAAAGTTTTCGTTTCGAATACCACAATATGGTATCAAATTCAAGAGTTCAATAAAAGCATTTCAAAAAGTTATATCATGATTATCATTACCATAATGAATCCTAACAAAAAAGTATAAAATAAAAAAAAAAATATTTATAGAAACAAAAGCTCCGACTGCATAAAACTAAAGAGAAAATAAACAAGCCCAATAGTGTATTAGGATTAACAGTCGGGACCTCTTTAAATTATGCGGGGTTCCTGGTCCTGGAAAGATTTTATTGATTGAAGATTTACTTATAGGTCCCGACTGTTAATCCTAATAAACTATTGGGCTTGTTTATTTTCTCTTTAGTTTTATGCTGTCGGGGTTTTTGTTTTTATAATTTTTTTTTTATTTTTATTGTATATATATATCTTTATAAATATATGTACTTACGAGGCCAGTCGTGGTGCAAGGACACAAGCGTACGACTGTCAACGCGACAGTTTGTGAGTGAGATGAAAAGGCATTGAATTCCTCCAGTCAATACTCAAAAAAGTTGTCTCCCAATTTGACGTTTTTACATAGGCAAGTGCCACTGCGCCTTGAGGGCCTATACCAAATATTATCGATATTAATTATTAAATATATCAAATTAAAATAAAAGATAATATTTTATGTGTTTGTTACAATATTTAACTTAGATTTAGTCATCGTTACGACACAATACAAAATTAAATTTTACCAACAATACGCGGCACCCTCGTGTAGTGAAGGCACAAACGTGAAATTAGCTTTCATTAGGCTCTGATATCCGTTGCTAGGCAACGTTGCTTGTTCATTTAAACTTGTTTTACGTTGACAGTATATATCTACCTATTTATAAATTACTTAGGGTGAATTCACACTATAGTGTAGTAACGAACTATCGTTCTCGGTACAATCTTAGCCTGTTCAAACATTCTTATATAAGAAACAATAAGAGCATTCTTACTATATTTCCAGTCAAGTTCCGGTCCAATCACGCATATAAGAATATTTCTCCTATTAGAATATGAGCTTTCTGCCTACCCCGCTATGAAGGAAATAAGGACATCGAACCCACAATCTTCGCGTGACCTGACAAACTATGTTTTGCTCCACGATGTCAATATCATTTTTTGATCGAATATTAGCACTGTGTGTATATAACATATATTATAAGCACTTTTTAGTTTTAATACACTTCGTTTCTCACTTTCCATCAAATTTTAGCGGCGAGACATAGTATATTTAGCGGCGGAACAGAACGCCACAGTTTATTTTTAAAGCGAATTGACATTTACAAATTATATATTTCATCTTCGTACCAACCATTAAAATGTTTTGCTATTATCGTAATTGAGCAGTAAATGTGTAAACTTTGCATTTATATTACTCTAAATTAGACATAGAAACAATTCAAATGGAGACTTTGATGAAAAACATAAAATTTATATAGAAAATAAAAATTTAGCTTAGAAAACGCCAACGTAGCGCAGCTGCTCAATGTTTACTTTGAAACATATGCTCTGTATGTTCAATCCAAACTTGGACTAAATAATTATTTACATTCCTTCATAGCGGGATCACCTGAGGTAACCTAGCGTTAAGACTCCAGTTCCTACTTTACATCCGATTTTTAAAATATTACTTATTGAGAGGTGGAACTCCGCGCGCTGTCTTATTACCAGAGCGCGGAAAATAATACACTCTCCCAAACAGAAATTGATCCCACAACCGTCGCGTTTACTGTTAGATTCAAAACGGATGGCGTTAGTGTCTGGAAAATCGCAAAAACATTTTATTCCCAAAAACACGTGGTGTGCGGTAGAAATGGCTTTAGGCGCCATTGAACACAGTCATTTGGTTCTCACCCAAAGCTCACTGAAGCTTATAGCGTAATAATATCTGTAATTGCGTACAACTAGCATTGGCCATCGCATCGGGTAACGTCGATCGTTTGGCAATGTTAACATAGTTGAAAACGGATGTAGCTAGCCTACATCCATTTTCAATACGGTAACGACTATCGAAGTTAAGTTATATTCGAATGTAAATTTAAAAGTCGATTTAAATCATTTAGAATAGTTTGATATGTATGATATTTGTATACCGCACACAGCAGAGGAAATATGGGAGCATCGAGAAAATATTAAATATTTTATTCCCCCGGAATGGAAGTTGAACCCACTATCGTCAATTTTACAGTCGCACGCTTGTACCTCTGCGCCATGAAGGCTCCATTAGACATTACTAATAAACTATTCTAGTTTAAGCTCATATTATTTATTACTCCGAGTAGCTTCTACACCAATTGGTGTGGAAGTGTATTGTTGTTTTTTTAAATTATGTATTTTTATTTCTACGAAACATACAATACAATACACAATGCATTTTTTTTTTATTTCACGCTGTGTAACCTAATTAGGTAGTAAGGGAACTTAAACATATAACACTACACACTTTAATACGCTAAGGCACTCCTCTTCCATTAAGACGCTACCATTCCCCACTTTTCGCCGAATTTAGGACGTATTGCATGTTGCGTGGGGCAATTAAACGCCGCGCTTTGCCTCGTTACCAAAGCGAGGAAATGAAAATGTTAAATATTTCATTTTCTTGAGTGGAAATCGAATCCACAACCTGTCGCGGTTACAGTCGCATACTTATGCGCCTGCGCCACAACCAGCATCAAATGCAAACTAATGCAACTTAAATAGATTCCTAAAAGAAACGTTTAAGAAAAAATCATTACATTTGTATCGAATGTGTAACTCAGAATACATACAAAATAAATAGAAAAGAGTAAGTACAGATAAATATTTATCTTCTTATGAATTCTCGAATTATTCAAAAGAAAGGAGTTGCGATTTTGGCTGAACAAATAAAGTTGTTTACTTTAATAAAACGTGAATATCTGAATACTCTCACGCGTATGTAAATAATACCCTTATCAACCTTTATGTAAAACTGAGATGCAATGATGAACGTTGCTTTGATATGTTTTGAAGATTAATCGAATTTTGTGATATTTTTCTTCTTTAGATTCACGATGTATCCTTAACATAGCAGAGAAGCAGGGGGAACCTGGGAACCTAGTCTTAAAATATTTCTTGACTCCTTTGACTTGTTACCAGAGCGAGGAAATTAAAATATTACCTAAATATTTCATTTCTCGGTGTGGGAATCAAACCATTGTGGTGATAAATTTCCTCCTTTACAGAGTAGGCATAAAGAAACTAGTGTTAAGACATTCCATTGTTAACTTTTCCCTAAGGCATTTTATGTTGAGAGAAAACTCAAAAATGTGCTAAAACTCGTAGTTGTGATTTTCTTCCGCAGCACGGCGTTAAGTTCCATCACTTAGCGCGCAATGTTGCGGATAGAAAAGGGAGAACGGAGTACCTTGACACTGTGTTTTCTCAGCTTACTCTGCAATATACAAAATAAAGCGTGAAACTGAAAGAAAACTCTTTAAAATTATGTGAAGAATACCGTAACGTTAATTAAAATCAAAAATTTACAACTTGAACGTGAAAAGTTTAAAATTGAGTTCAGTTGAGACTATTTTATATCTTACTTCCTATTTACGATCAATCGTTATTCTTTTATGGTGCAAACTTTATGACATTGTTAACGCTTGCTCTAGTTATTTTTATATTACGGCTATATTCGTGTTATTTCTGAGGGATAATTTGATTTTTCATATTAATAAATTATTTTGGCAATTTTTCATTTTGATGTGTCGGTTGTGGGTTCGATGCCCACTCGAGTAAATGATGCTTAAAAGCGAGAACTCTTCTTTTTTTTAATTTTACAATAGAATATAAATAGTTCTAGTCTTTTTTCCAGCTAAATATCATAGAACTATTTATATTCTACTGTTCTCGCTTTTGAGCACAATATTAAATTTTTTAAAAATTCTTTACCTTTCGAACTATTTACGAAACGAACGTCCTTTTTTCTATTTAAAATTTTTCTTTGTGAAATCAACAGAACTATTGTTAAAAATGATGAGAGAAATAAGATGAGAACTCGCCTGGATTTTATTTGCAAAAATATGATCTGCCAAGGGAAAAATAGCAGATAATTTTTTTAAATAACTTTTTAGGTGTAAAAACGCGAGAACTATTTGTAAAACCTATCAGGAACTATAGAACTCAGCTGCATGCGAAGAGAACTCAGTTTTATTTTTGATCTGCTCGACAATGCTCTGCTAAGTTCACAGACATACGAAGTGCGATGTTCGCCATTTAACCTAGAAGTGTCTCGAAAATTCGGCAGAAAGTGGGGAACGGAGTACTAACACTAAATTCTGTACCTCAACGAACAACGAAACTATAATAGGACCACTTGGTTTGTATGTCTGTCTTTCCGTTTGTCAAGACATAAAATTAATTTTAAATATCCAGGTCTACGGTACCTTGGAGGACAGAAAAAATCATTCCTCTAACGGAATGCTATCAAAAGATACGATTTTTTCTGCTTCGTTATTGATGTATTTAGTACAAAATTCCGCGCACTCAAAAACTATAGAGTATGATATAACAATTAATCTACAGTTATACAATTTCCCTCGAAGTGAGATTTTATAAAAAAAATCAAAAATAGAAATTTATATTTTTATTAGGGAAAAAAAAAGCTTTTGCAAAATTATATTTGTAGTTGATTTTAATACATTAATTTAATACAATTTGCGGGCGAATGTGTGCATTTAAAGGAGACTGAAACTATTCCATACATTTTTGGGCCCAGAATGTAAAGAGATGAAAATGGTATGATTTAATAGATCAGTCCCTCCTTGAAAACTATATAAATTTTGGCTGAGTTTTTAGAGATTTGATAAAAGTGAGGTTAAGTTCGGAGCACAATTTCTTGAACATCAACTTCTATAAAATATGAGATTACTGAGTTGTTTAAGCATTAATGTTTATTATTTATAAATAAAACATATTTTAATGAATATTTCATTCTTCTTCTAATATTATTAAAATGTCATGTAAGAAGTGTGCAGGTGGAACTAAATTATTTTGGCACCATATAATACTCATAACATGAGCACAGCAGCCTACTTTTTTCATGCAGTATTTCATAGCAATAGCTTCCCTTCCTCTACGAGAGCTGTCAACTAAAATGTAACAGAAATATGTTTTCCTGCTTTTATGTCGGGATTATATCACACCTCTAAGTAATAAGGTGATGGTGTTTTTCATCGTCTAAAGATCGTCGGACTAGGGTATTGCAGTGTCCATTGGCTATCCCAAAAGTCACTCAGCGATTCATATCCATAGCATAGCAGTCGTAAGATCCAAAATATTTCGGAGTCCAGTCGGGAAGCGAGAGTCGTACAAAGTAGGCAGTGTCAAAATCCGAGAAAAACAAAGCAGTAGTCGTTGAAAATATCAAACAAACGGAAAGCAGTCAAAACGCATCGATACGAACGTAATGACAGAAGCAAAAAATCATTAGACAAGGTGTCATTGTCAATCAGCTGTCACATCTTTTTCCTTTCTCTTGATTAAGGATCTAGAACTTATTTTTTTCATTTTTCTCCACTTCTAGATTGTCCATTAATTTATTATTTGCTATTCTAAAAATAATTAAAAAATAGTAATTTTTTTAGACCACATCTCAATGCTTTATGTTTAGGCCCAAAAGTTTCAGTCTCCTTTGTCAAGCTTTTGGTCACGTAATCAAAACCTATAGGATATTTCTCGTTGAACTGCAATTATGAAATTTGGCACGAAGTGAGAACTTACAATACTACGCATAAAAGAAAAAAATCGAAAAATGGTTAGGTGTTGCTCGGTGGACGAGTCCGAATCGTACATGACCGTTCTTTTTTAATTATTCGGTAATGTAGGTATTACGTAGAAGGTAGGTAGGTATTGATACTCACTGAAGCGCTGCCCTATTTTAAACTTTACTACTTTTTAATTTCCTGTTGGTGGAATCGATACGTTCAAATTTAATATTGTATTAAAGTATAGTGAACGGCTTGCAGTAAATATTGTGGAACGTTCTTTTTTGGCAATCAAGTTTTTAATTTCTCTTCCAATTATACTTTTTAAAAATAATAACAAATTGTTTGAAACATTCCTAGACGCAGTTGTAGCGTATAAACGCAAAGTAACGCGGTTTTTGGTACGATTACCATTCGGAGGGAATAAATTATTTAAATTTTCCCACTCTGGTAAAGCGCGTTTAATTCCGCCATTCTACGTGTAATATCTCGAAAATGATGTGGGGAACAGAGTGTCTGAAAAATCAGCCAAAAATAATCTTGAAAAATATCACCTCGTCTTTTACTGTCCAACCATTTAAGGAGATGTTTTGCATGTATGTTTGCATTTATATAAAATATAAAAACAGTAAAATTTATTTGTGGCCAGTCGTGGCGCAGCGGCACGAAGTGTGTGTAAAACCTAATAATGGTTGTGGGTTCGATCCCCACTCGAGGAGATGAAATATTTACTTAAATTTATATTTCCATTTCTTCGCTCTGGTGTCGAGGCTAAGCGCGGCGTTGAGTTCTGCCACTTAACACGCAACGCCTCCAGAATTCGGCAGAAAGTGGGGAACGGAGTGTCTTAACACTAGGTTCACTCTGCCCCTGCCCTGCTGTGTGCGGGATACAGCGTGAAGGTGTTTTTTTTATATTTATTTTAAAATTTGAATTAGAATTTTTATTTCATACGAGTAGTTGGTGAAATCTTACAATATAATTTGTCAAGTTTGATTTAAGAAACTGTGCTATAATGATATTTTTTTAAACAATCAAAATTTCAATGTTGCAACACAGATTCTCTATATATATATATATATATCTATAGAACTGTAACATCATTTATAACCAAAAATCTACGCATAACCAGAGCAGTTGAATGTAAAATCTTAATTATTTTTCCAGATAGATTCTTTGTATAGCGTAGAAGCGATGAAAGGAATGGAATTTGGACTAATAAAAAGGAAGGAATTTTGACTAAGACTAGGATACGAAGATAGAAAAATTAATTGTCTAAGTCTTCAGTAAAGTAGTTGCTAAAATTGTTTTAAAATATCGTAGTTAAAAGAGAAAAACATAAATTTAAAATTTAAGCAATCTTAGTAAAAAAATAAAGATTGCGAAGCTTAAAGATTGCCGCGATAGACTATTTCGTGGAAAATGGAAAACCACGCTGACAAAACCGCTACCGTAAAACTAGCAAATTATTAAGCTTATAATAACCTAATATTTACTACGACTTAGTTAATAAATATAAAATAATTTTAACAAACTTAAACTATATTTAAAACTAGTGGCACCCGTGCGGCTTCGCCCACTAAAACTATAAGAATATTTATTTAAGTGTATTTAAAAAAATATGTATTAATTATTTTTAGTATAATTTTCTATACTAAAAATAATTAATACATATTTTTTAAAAGTTTTAAAATTTGTTTCCTTCTGTTATGGTAACGCGTAAGTAAGTACCTATATGCAATTGAAGAAACACAGTTGTTTTGAAATTACAGGCAGTCCCTTCAGTGTTATTAGGTTATATGTATGGTATACATAATTACAAACAAACTGTTTCCAAAAAAAGAAAATAATACTATCTTTCAAAATTTCTTTTATATGATTGGTTCTAAAGACATGAGGTAAAGCTACATTGGAGAATATTAAATCTTGTAATGTCGGCCTTTTTGTATCATTATATAATCATTTTTTTTCTATTATCATACAAATAGTAATTTCACAAACCATAATAAACAACAAAACATAGAAAACTAAAAATTTAGTCTATTCACTAAAAAAGTTGTATAAAATAACTCCTTCATTTAGCAAGTAGCAATTTTGTCGAACAACACATTAAATTAATATAACTTTTCTTATTTATGAACTGTTTGTAATAAAATAAATACTTAATATTATTTTTAAATATTTTTAAAATGTTATTCCACACTTAGGAAAGAAAAATACTTATTTAGAAAACGTATAAAAATTTGAACGTAGCGGGACTCGAACCCGCGCCTTCTGAAAGCTGACTAAGTCCAGGTCCTGGACCTGGTCGGTTTCCAGGAGGCGCGGGTTCGAGTCCCGCTACGTTCAAATTTTCATACGTTTTCTAAATAAGTATTTTACTTAATATTAAGCAAAGCTTGACAGAATCCAATAGTAAAACTGCATTTAAATTGTGATCAAATGCGTTGTTTTTGGTGTCTTATATTACCCTAATAAATTCCCTCAGTAACAATTTTTCTGATATATTTTTCTTGCACAGACACCGATCAGTTACGATTTTATTATGAATATAGATATTTTCAAACCACTCCTTGTTGTGACATAAACTTTGGAAGGCTTAAGATTGATCTATCTATAATTTAATATAGAACTTAAAGCTCAAATCTAATTCTATGGTATAAATATATTTACGTATACGGTCGGGAATGAATTTTCACGTTTGCTGTGATATATTATTGATGGCTTCGTCTATGTTAATACATTATTAAGATATTGCAAATTATTTACTATAAATGTAAGATGAGGTCACATGAGTCGTGGCACAGTTTCACAACTTCAAACGGTTATGGTTTCCTACAAGGCAAAGGAATTATTTTCATTTGTATGTTTTTTCAACAACACTAAGCTGGACGGTAAAATCAATCGCTTAACACGCAGTGTGGAAAATTGCTTGGTGAGTGATTGAAAAAACTCAAATTTGTTTGAAAGTGGGGATCCGAGTGTCTCAACAATAGGTTCCCTCAGCCAACCCTGCTATACTATTTATTTATTTATTTATTTATTTATTTAGTTTTATTAGGGAAACAAACAGAACAGAAAATTCACAAACATTACACATTTTAAAATAATACACATTCCAATCAAGTTTCCATATAAAAATTACAGATAACTGACAATAATAACATATGATCATATTAAAATTTATAAGATAAAAACACATGATAAAATATAATACAAATTTTTTTAGCTTAAACAAAATTCAATTAAATCAAATTTAAAAAAAAAAAATAATTAAATTAAATAAAATAAAAAAAAAACAAATTTACATTCCAAAAAAAAAAGTACTATAAATTAATCATAATTAAAACATTTCATTAATTTCTTTTTAAAATCATTAACATCATTGTTTATAAAAATATCAATACTGGCAAACAATTTATTATAACTGGTGCAGGCTCTATTGACAAAGATATTTTGTGCATGCTGGCTTCTATTAATGGGCGAATTAAATAGAATAGGATTACGCATAACTCTTCACGGGCATCTGAAATTAATGCAACTTAAAAGGAATGGGGAGTTCATATGATTTTTAATTATCTTACATAATAAAAGTTGGTCTCTGATTAATCTTCTATCAGCGAGTGATAATACTTTAAAACAATCGTTAGATTCATTTAAGGTTTGTTTTTTAAAATGTATATAATATATATACTATGCCAGATTCAGCGTAAATAAAAAAATATATACAGCTATGATTATACATTTTGTTATAATATGTTTTATATAAAAGCTTAGAATTTTTTTTTGTTATTAATAAAATATAATGTGACGTCTATAGTAATGTAGAGAAATTGAGACTTTTCTAACTATACGTGGCTGATGTTGAAATATTTTTCGAGGAATATTTATTTTATATAGAATGTACTTATTTTCTTATTAACAGTACGGTGTCGGCTTTATAATACTTTTTTTATATCGAACTTAAAAAAACCTAATCTTAAACATTGTACTAATGGGATAAAACAGTAAATGACTTGTTAAATATCAATTAGTGAACATTGCGTTACATTGTTTATTTATAAAAAATATGTAACAAAGTGCTATTTTAAATGTATAAGCAAAACAATAATTTAGAAAACGTTCATAAATTTTAACGCCTCTTGCAAACTGTCCTAGACCTCTTCTGTTCTTGGATGGTGTAAAAATAAGATGTAATAACGGTATAAGTTTTCTAGAAAAGGGTTAGATTGATATTTACTAATGTTTAACATTTCAAATTGTTCCCAGGTCGATCAGAACCAGGAGTAGTACCATCAATCGTGGGTTTTACGAAGGACTCTGTAGCCCAAGAGTCAGATCGTCTAGCGCCAGGCGACAGGATATGCAGCGTTAACGGTATATCAACGGCAAGATTGACAAATGAAGAAGTGCTCAGGTTGTTAGACAATGTTGAAGAGAGAGCGTCTCTAGAAGTCGAATATTATATGCCCAATTATGGTAAGCTAACTAAAACATAGATTATCTCTATCTCTATATATAATAAGACAGTAAAAATATTTTGTCTGTACATTTAGTAATTTTGACTGAAATGGATAGAGGGACACTTAAAAAGACTAATAGAAAGCAAAAAGATTTTTTTTGAATTTCTTGTCTGTCTGTCTGTCTGTCTGTCTGTCTGTCGACATATTGTTGTCCGCATTTTTCTCTGAAACTACTGAACCGATTTACTTGAAAATTTCACCAATTGCTTTGTTTTA
>JAATLQ010031899.1:0-12451 GCA_013421005.1 Heliconius erato x Heliconius himera
AACCAAACTTTAGAACCTAAATTGAGTTAAAACAAAGCAATTGGTGAAATTTTCAAGTAAATCGGTTCAGTAGTTTCAGAGAAAAATGCGGACAACAATATGTCGACAGACAGACAGACAGACAGACAGACAGACAGACAGACAAGAAATTCAAAAAAAATATTTTTGCTTTCTATTAGTCTTTTTAAGTGTCCCTCTATCCATTTCAGTCAAAATTACTAAATGTACAGACAAAATATTTTTACTGTCTTATTATATATAGAGATTTATAAATACATCACACAAGACATGAGTTTAAAACTAAAAATGATAAAAATAAAGTAGTTGAAAAAAAATACCTAATTTTATTATAATAATATTATAACAAACTACTACTTTAGCTATAAAAGAAATTTAAAAGAAGATATATATAAACTTTACAAAATAAATAGAAACATCCTTCTGAACTACTACTTAACTTCAACATAAAATAACAATAATTATACATCACAAAGGAGACGGAATTGAAGAAACCGTTTTAATATACCAATAGTGTAGGTGACTGTGCTGGCCTGCTACGATCGCTCGAAAAATTACAAAAGAGCTTACAAAGAGACTCGGTGGTAAAAAGAAATCCTAAATTTCCCCTTCTATCATCTCCACTGCACTTCATAAACTTGTAACCTAAAGGGTCTTATTGGACAAGCGATATAGGTCATGGCGATTGAGAGCTCTTTTGATGAAGTCGATTTCATATGAGGCGTTATATTGTATAAAATTAAGTAACTGATTTGAATATAATTATTTATAATTTTTGTGTTTTTGTAAGCCGTCGTGGTCCATAGGCACAAGTGTGTAACTGTAACGCAACGGTTGTGGGTTCGATCTCCAATCGAGATAGTGAATTAATATTTATTAATAATGTCACACATCACATCACATTAAGTTGAAAAGATATATCCACAACAGTTTTCACTACATTTTGCGTTACTAGAACGTTATCGTCGTTTATATATAATGATTTTTTATTATGTTCGCCTTTTTACACGTGTATAAACACGTGTAATGGAGGTGTGGGGTGCAGGTTGTGCAAACCTTGTACTTTAAACAGATGTTCTATAAAAATTGAATCAGTATGGCATCGGTTAAGGTGACATACATTATAAAAAAATGATTTTAATATCTAAAAATAGTGGGGAATGGAGTGTCTTGACCCTTTCATTTTAATTGAATTGTATTAGTATTAAAAAAAAAGATAAAGAAATTTAATTCGGTTATTTCATCACATCAGATTTGTGATATGAGATGCAAAATAAAAGCAATTTTATATAATAATATTTTATTCGATCTAATTAAGTAAAAAGCCAGCCAAGTGCGAGTAGGACTCGCCCACAGAGGGTTTCCTACTAACTTCAAGATTGTTGGTCAATGGGAAGAATAACTTATAAAAGTTGGAAAATTAAAGTTTGATGGCGTATGCATTCATTATGCATGAAATGAACTGGAGATAAATAAATACAAGTTTATCTATAATATAAATATATTTTTTATGAATATTTTTCTTTATTTGTACTGCAAGTTTCCACTTTATGCCAAATTTTACTATTGTAGTTCTATGTCGATATATAGTCGATTAAAATTGACAAACTTATCTTTGCGATCTTATATCAATAAGGCTTCCGTTTTTAAGATAGAGAACCCAAATAAATTAAAAAAAAACATAGATTATAGACCCTAAGCAACATCATATAGTATGATGTGTCATATTGCACGCGATGTTGTTATTTCAAGGTAGAGAGATCCAGGTACGCATCAAAACACTCCGTTCTCCGTTTTTCTTCCAAATATGCAGAAATAATGATAAACAACCACACTTTGTCGTAAAAATAGGAGCGCCAAACGCTACGGTCTCTACATACCTCTTTCGCCTCGTCCACTGTCATCAACCTCTTCATACATGCCCTTCGGGGGATCCTCATGCTTTTTACGTGACCTCGGTCAACCGAGGTCTCCCCCTACCTGTCTTACCGCTCACTTTTCCATCGTAAATCTTTTTTGCCATTCTTTCATCACTCATTCGTTCGACGCGCCCAAACCAGCTGAGCACGTTCTTCTTCATTCTCACCGTGACATCCTCGCTAGTACCTACCATTCTGTGTACCTCTTCATTGCGGATTCGATCAGCTAAACTGACTCAGCATATCCTACGAAGAGATCGCATTCATCTTTCTTTCATTCTTCTTCTGTAATACCCACGTTTCGCTGCCGTATAACAGAGTCGGTACCAAAACTGCATTGTGTACGGCCAAACGCGCAGCTGTGCTGATGTTTCGCCGTCTCATCAATACAGCTAAGGCTCCGTTAACCTTGTTACCGGCAGCAATACGCCTTGCCACATCCATCTCGTATCTTCCATCTCTACTAAACATACTTCCCAAGTATACCACTTCATTCACTTGTTCTAATATCTTACTATTTACATTGATCTTGCATTCCGTCCTTTCTTCATCTCTAATTATATACATATATTTAAAAGCATAAGTAAATAATGAATTCGTTAGTCGGTATCTTATATAAATATTGGACGGCACTCGACACGTGTATGCATATTATAATATTAAGTTCTGCTAGGCAAAATATAATTTACAAGGTAATGTGGTTGATCCGCTTTTGATCGTAAGTAATGAATTTTCGTTAGCGAGGTCACAGTTAATATAATAAATATTGTTTTTGATTTCATATTATATAAATTGAAATATTTAAATGTTAAGTAATACGTCGTTCTCTACTTCACCGACAATAAAATTAAAAATCCGAGTTCTATGGTCACTCCGAATAAAATTTAAGCTGTAAATTTCACTCCACATTTTTTTACGTACTGGCTTTATTATATTTGCAAGTAAGTATACTTAGAGGCCAGTCGTGGCGCAACGGCACGAAGTGTGACTGTAAAACCGACTGGTTGTGGGTTCGATCCCCACTCGAGGAGATGAAATATTTACTTAACTTTATATTTCAATGTCTTCGCTCTGGTGTAGAGGCTTAGCGCGGTGTTGAGTTCTGCCACTCAACACTCAATGCCTTCAGAATTCGGCAGAAAGTGGGGAGCGGAGTGTTTTCACACTAGGTTCCCTCTGCCTACACTGCTATGTGCGGGATACAGCGTGAAGCTGACAAAAAAAAGTATACTTCCAACTTGCACTAGACTATTAGGTAGATATATGATTTGGTGCCTATTGGTGTATATATATATTTATATATATTTTCTCTTTTAAATTTAAACATGTTTGCGAGTGTGGATCAAACATATTTCTTAACTGCTTTACGATCGCCTCAAATAAATTGTAAACATATTTTATTTTATAAAACTTATATATATATATATATATATATATATATATATATATATATAAAGTAGTATAAAAAGTATGTAAAAACATTTACATACTTTTTTTAGAAAACTGGCCGGACCCCAACCATAACACGAGCTGAACCATATCGGTAAAAGTCAATGATTTACAGATCGAGAGGAAGTTGGACGTAATTTATTTTTTTCGCAAATATATTTAATTGGAATATATATTTCTACACTTGACTTATGGTTTAGATAAAGAAGCGAAAATATAGGTTTCATGGTTCTAATATTGCGTACAGTAGTGTACGCAGAGCGTCCATGTAATCTTTCTCGGCAAAATTTCTCGGCTTCTTGAACATATTCGAGATATTACTTGTTGCAAGGCGGAAGTTAACGCTGCTAACCTGAGTGGAAAAGTAAAAACTATCGATAACCACAAATGACAATCAAAACCACAATCATCGCGTTTTACTGTCGCGGTTCCACTGCGATTTCATTCTTCACTTTTCTTTCACTGCGCCCAGTAACAAAATGATGGGTCTTATTGTTTCGAGTGACATATATAAAACGAATTAGGCACGTTGTGTGGCGTTGCAGCATTATGTAAGCATGAAATCATCAAAAGGTTCCATAACGCTATCCTTATATCATATATAATTAAGACTTCATAACCTGATGTGGAATTATCTTATCTTACCTATTTTACCGAATGAAAAGAAGCAAAAAAAAAACTAACAGCGTGGATTATTAATAAAAATAGCGGTCCGCCCGCGGCTTCGCCCGCTTAAACTACATGATTATTGATTTAATTAACAGAATTGACTGGCAACTATAATGAATTCTAATATGATTTTTATTATTTTAATCTGTAATATTTTAATATGTTTTTTTTACTACATTATCGTAATTTCTATAATTATTGATTTTGATTGTTTAAAATTAAAAATACGACCAATGTTTAATTTGATATTTATAAAAATATACATAAAGCTAATTATTTGTTATTCGTATATATGTCTGTAACATTACGTTCTTTTTATCTTATGATTTTTTTTCTTATATTCTAATGAACCAATTTTTTTATGTACCTAACTTTAAATGTCAAGTTGAATTAAAACAAAGCAATTGGTGAAAGTTTTAAGTAAATCGGTTCAGTACTTTCGGAGATTATCGTGACCATACATACAGACAGATAGACAAGAAATTAAAATATAATTTTTGCTTTCTATTATTTTTTTTAAGTGTCACTGTATCCATTTCAGTCAAAACTACTAAATGTACGGACAAAATATTTTTACTCTTTTTTTTATATAATATAGAGAAGAGATAATAAGTTTATCAATAGAAACAAAGATATAATTACGTATATAATTGCTAATTATGCCAATATTAACGACTCGTTTTCCTTTTGTTACTGATTCAACAGCAGTGTTTTTTATTTGCTTACAATGTAAAAATATTATCAATAGCTATCTATGACCCTGAAATTTTACGTGGATATAAACTGTCATTGATTTTATGATTTTTCAAAGATTGATGATTTATCAAAGAGTAACTACATGAGAGGTCTCAATTAGTTGAATAATCAAATACGTAATGTTCATTATAACAATAAATTCCTAGGATTAATTTAATATATACTAACATACAAGTATGGAAGACGAAGTTTACATAGCTCAATCCATGATTGTTTTCAGAATGATGGGAAACTGACTGTATTAACACAGAATGATGATTATTTAATATTTTTTATCCATCTGGTCAGAATAACGCCAGATTGAACGTGTGTTTAGTAGCTGTCAGTTTGATATCATCGCTTAGACAGCAATGGAGTCGCACGGCGTATCGCCGCCTACACCGTCTTCCCTGCCACTCCTGACGTCCATTTCTCAACTATTAGCTCCAGAGAAATAATTTATTCTTACTTTAGGAATTTTACCTATTCTGTGGGTCTAATTTGAATCTTTAATATGTAAAAAAAATAAAAAAACGAGGTGTCGTAAAATTTTATAGTTATTTTAAATAAAATAGAGTCCGAGCCAATATAGAAGATGTGAAGAAGAAAATTAATAACCTAAGGTATAATTGTTTTTAGGATTCCATACCTTCTTTAAGGAAAAAAGAATCCTTATGAGATCAATTTGTTGTCTGTCTGTCAAGAACCTTTATCTCAGATACGCTTAGATATAATCAAGTTGAAATTCAAATCATATACTTAGACCTACCATGATTTCCTGAAAAAATCGTATTTCTACGTTTGCTTAAAAAAGATATGGCCATTTATACCGCAAAAAACGCATATTTCGACACGATATAAAAAGTATCAAAATTAATAGTGTACTTCCGGTTGACCTAGAATTATAAAATTTGGCAGCTAGCAAACATTATAAGTTGAGGAAAAAATTTGAAACTATACATGTGTTGAGTAGGAGAACTCAACGCCGCGCTTTGCCTCAACACCTGAGCGAAGAAATGAAAAAATATTTAATATTTAATTTCCTCGAGTAAGAATCGAACCCAAAACCTGTCGCGTTAAAAGTCTCACACTGTTTCCCCCTCCCCGCCCCCCCTCCGTCACGACTAGCCGACATATAAATATAATAATGAAATATATGTTAATACTTTTATCTAATTATATATCTTTCCCTCATAATATATAGATATAGTATTAAGTATACTATAGTAATAAGTTAAGCAACGCATAACGCAAGTTTCTAACATAAAACGAGTTATAATCTGGTGGTCAAAGATGTTGCGTAACAAGAAAGTTTCAATATTCGGTGGGAAGTATGTGTGAAAATTCCGAGAATCGATGGTCACAGTTTATCCTTTAGTTAGGAACGCCGCTATTCGCTACTTTAGAACTTAGTGTTAACTTGTTAACATACAACAAATATCTTATAACACCTTCAATATATGTAATATTTATATTGATGTACCTATTCTACAACCGGTTCGATTCCTACCCGGGGGAGTAAGACAAAGGAGTAAGACAAGAATTATTATCCATTAATATTTTTATTTCTTCGCTTTGTCACCAAGGTAAATAGCCCGGCGTTGAGTTCCGCCACTCAATACGCAATGCCTCGAATAATTCAGTGGAAATGGGAAACGGGGTGTCTTAACACTAGGTTCCCTCTATCTACCCTACCCTAGATGCGGGGATATAGCGAAAAGCCGATTTTTTGTACTCTACAAAGAACTTAATATTCGTATTGAAAGGTCTTATTTACTTGGATAAACTCTAATGGATTCGTTTGCTCCGTTGCCGTATATTAAATGAAAATTCTGCTAATTAAACATGCCAAATGCAGGAAGATATATCGTATATCCTATGAAGAGTTGGAGTATTAATTTAAATAAATTCTTTCTTGTGATTACGATTTCACTGTTGTTGTAATTATTGACTAAATATAAAATGTTTATAATTTTGTGTATTTTTAACTTTTAAATAGTTATTAATAATAAAACGATTTATATATTTTGTATATGTGATTTTATTTTCTTTTTTCTAGATATTAAGTATGTATTTCTAGGGATTTTATTAATATAGAAACGATAAATTTAGTAATACTCGAGAGAAATCTTTAATGAAAATTACATAATTTCAAGTTAATGCATCAAAATGTAAGTCAATATGGTTTGCAATTAAGCGTCAAAGTAATCAGCGGCACATGCAGCGCCTGTTTGTCAAAGTGAAAGTTGTGAATTCGATTCCCGTTCAAGGGAGGGATCCCAAAAATGCGGTGCGTGGGGAATGGAGTGTTAGATAAATATCATAAGATTCTTTTTTTAACATTTTTAAAGTGTTTTTCCACACTATAAAAATACTTATACCATAGCCGGACGTGCCAGAGAACGAATGGCTCCGTGGTCAGTGTGCCTGGTCAGGCGCGGGTTCGAGTCCCGCTACGTTCAAATTTTTCATCTATTCTACATATTGTAAAGATTCAAAAAATTGTTATTATATAAAGTGTGCAGTTGCAAATACGATTATATATTAGAGAGTAAGCTAAACGAAAACAAATATGTATATGACACGCCATCGTCTGATATGTATGTAAGGACTATTAATCTAGTTCACAGTCAGCGTCGCTATTATAAAATCTATTAAAATATGACTGATTTCATGTTTATTTCTCTCATTATATAAACTATGTTCCAATTTTTATATAATAAATTGTTGTTTTATTTTTAGGTTAGTTTTTTACGTTATTGTACTTTTTTTTTGTAAATTGGCTATATTATAAAAGTCATTAAAGTTATACGATTACACTAATAAAATTTTAATAATATCTACAAACACAATAATAACGATGTATATAATAAATCTTGAAAGCTTAAATAACTTATGTTAAACTTCACAGCAGCCAAATCAAAAATGTGAAGTGATATTTTTTTTTCAGCTTCACGCTGTATCCCGCACACAGCAGGGTAGGTAGAGGGAACCTAGCGTTAAGACATTCCGTGGCATTGCGTGTTGAGTGGCGGAACTCAACGCCGCGTTTTCCCCTCGACACCAAAGCGAAGAAATGAAAATATAAATGTAAATAAACATTTCATCCCTCGAGTGGGGATCGAACCCACAACCAGTCGGTTTTACAGTCACACTTCGTGCCGCTGCGCCACGACTGGCCTCATATGTAACTCATGTACTTTTTATATATCATACCTTAATTTTATATGTAATTCCATGTTAATGTAGCTGTCTGTCTCTTCACGCGACGTTCTGTAGGGTTGGAATTTAATTTATTGGATATCGAGAGACTGGTTATTAGCTCGAAAGTAGGGGCTACATGCACCCCCATTGTTTTACAACTTACATTCATTCATTGAAAAAAATTTAATGATCATTAAGTGCAATGATAAAAAGAATTGTTCGGAAATGATTCCGGTATTATTCGTGGTGGAGATAAAATCAATGATTTACCCCGCGCGCTTTTACATAGTACCCAATAATATTGGAGCGTAGGTCACGTGCTGGTAGGGCCTTGTGATAAAACAACATATTTTTTTCTCAATTCTTAATGTTAATTCGCACCTTTATTATGTATATTGTTAGAAATTGGAAGCGGTTAACGTTTAAAAAAAAACATAATAAAAGCACACATCGTCTATATGTTTCTAAACTATTTGGAAAGGGATACTGTGTAATTGCAATAAGCGATATGTATCACCTAATAACAATACTTCACACGAGTTTCCTTCCAATAGGGGCCGTTGCCTATAAGCAACTTCCCCCGATTGACACAATTCCACTGCTTTTATAGTCTTTTTCACTACCCTTTTTTACACGAGTTCGCTAACAATATATTATACCTATACCTCTATTATCTCTATGTAAAATATCATAAAATGTATATAATGTTGTTTGGAATTAAATATCACTATTGATATGTAATTTGACAATCTATAAAGTCTTACATCACAATTGCTCATATACTGACAATAACTACTTCATATCACCAATTGATATTGATATTATCTCTATATATAATAAGACAGTAAAAATATTTTGTCTGTACATTTAGTAATTTTGACTGAAATGGATATAGGGACACTTAAAAAGAATAACAGAAAGAGAAAAATATTTTTTTTTAATTTCTTGTCTGTCTGTCTGTGTGTATGGTCACGCTAATCTCCGAAAGTACTGAACCGATTTATTTAAAACTTCACCAATTTATTTATTAACTCAACTAAACAATTAAATTTTGTTTCATCCTAATCGGTTCGTTAAAAAAAAGTTATCGTCATTTGAATGAACTCAAGGCATTAGCTTGCCTGCGAATGTTATATAGCAATCTCGCTGGTAAGATTCCTGGCCAAAAAATGACATTCGAAACGTCTTGGTTATATGACTGTTGATAAAAAAATATATTTTTGAAGCACTATTATACAATATTTTATATAATAAAGTAAACAAAATTGAATTGTTAGTGGAGATTACCTTCGCAAATTATAACAGTTAAGTTTAAGTCGTAATTAATTCAACACAGAAATAAAGACCGATTAGATCTTCAAAGAAATATTAAGTAAATAAATAGATTCTTCGGTTCGTTTGTTGGTTTGAAATAAATCTTTAGAAATATGCCTAAACACAGCCTTTCTACGTGTACTCTGTAATAACCACATATTTACCAATTGTACATTTAGCTAATAAATAATATGTCACTAATTTAAAAACTGTACAGGAATTAATACAGTTATTTTACAGGCAATCATTACAGTTATTTTACAAAGAATATTATGAATCCTTCAAATCAATAATTTAACATTTAAGGCTGTTTCTGAAAGAGTAAATTAAATTATTCACTGACATCAGCACACTTAACAGAATAGAATTATGATGAGACTTACGTTACATAGGTAAAAATCACATAATGTTACAAAAATATATATAAAGCTAATTATTTATTACACGTATATAACGTGTAATAAATAATTAGCTTTATATATATTTTATAAATATCAAATATCAACAATGGTCGTATTTTTTAATTCAAAACAATTAAAAATTCTTATAGAAATTACGATAATGTAGAGTAAAAAAATCATATTAGAATATTACAGATTAAAGTAATAAAAAATCATATTTCTAATATGATTATAATTGTCATTATAATTGTCAACCAATTCTGTTTATTAAATCAATAATCATGTAGTTAAAGCGGGCGAAGCCGCATCTGGGCCGCTAGTTTAAAAATAAATTTATTTATTCATAATAAATTTAAAAATTTTAATATACAAATAAAAAATCTGCTTCACGCTGCATACACTCCGTTCCCCATTTTCTGCCGAATTCTGGAGGTATTGCGTGTTGAGTGGCAGAACTCAACTCAAAATGGAAATATAAATTTAAATAAATATTTCATCTCCTCGAGTGGGGATCGAACCCACAACCAGTCGGTTTTACAGTCACACTTTTTGCGGCTGCGCCACGACTGGCCTGGATTTCTATATACAATTATAGAAATATTCAGCAAATCGATATAAATAACTGAGTAACGTCTGTACGGGGTTGGGAGCAGATAACTAGCGTATAATAAGTCAGTCTCGTGTACACAACTCACTGTAGCGTCTATTTAAAAATGATTCTCTTCATATTGCGATTCTCTGATGTTGTATTGTGCCCAGTCACTGTGAGTATCTAATGTAAATGTAGGAAATTATATTTTTCTTTTGTGTAATAAAACAAGGGTTAGTGAACAAGTATTAGGAAATGTATGTGATTTTTTTTCTAATGCGATAGCATTTTTTTTAGCTTCACGCACTGCATTACGCACATAGCAGGGAGGGAACCTGGGAACCTGGTGTTAATACACTTCCGTTTGCAACTTTCCGCTGAATTTTGGAGGCATTGTGTGTTGATAGGCGGAACTCAACACCGCGCTGTGCCTTGTTACTAGAAAGAAGAAAGTAAAACAGTAAATATTCCATTCACGTGAGTGAGATGGAACATACAACCTATTAGGTTGGTTACAGCCATACGTGTGCATCTATGCCACAACTGGCATCTAACTGGCTACAGCTCTAATATTTATACATAATATATATTTATATAACTTAAAAAGATACGAAAATCTGAATATTACATTCACACGAAGTTTATAATATTACATAAACTTTGTATGAATGTACATTCGAAAAATGTCATTTAATTTATTTGTAATTTACAAAAACATTAATCTAGTTCATCCTCTCCAACAGCTAAAGACTAAAGTTAGTGTTCTTGCAATATTGACAAAACGTAAGAGCACTTCTCGCTATCTTATTTGCATAAAGAAGCCGGAAAAATAGTTTAAAAAAGACGAAAATTTTTTTTCTATATTATAACTTGAAACAATAGATATATGCGATGAGTTCCGCCACTCAACACGCAATCCCTCCAGAACTTAACACTAGGTTCCCTCTGTCTACCCTGCTGTATGCGGGATACAGCGTGAAGCTGATTTAATTTTTTAATTTTAACAATAGATATAAGGTTAGGTATATGTATATTTTAAGCGATGTACGCTTGACGAGTTACTAACTTTATCTATACGTTGCCTTTAACTTCTAAGTCTACAAACAACGTTGGTATTGAGGCGAGTGACATCAGTATATTTTGCTATAGGTAATTTAGTTTCGTGTGTACCAAACTGTGTTTTATCCAAGAACCTTGTATAATACAATAGTAAAATTTAATTATCAAAAAAAAATCAAAATCATAATAAATAATAAATTTCGATTTTCAATGATATAATGTTTCACTTAACGTTTTATTAAACAAATTGAAATTTTATATAAAACTAAATATTACTATATAAAATGGAAAATTTATAATTACATATAATTATAATTAGAGGCCAGCGTGGCGCAGCGGCACGAAGTTTGACTGTAAAACCGACTGGTTATGGGTTCGATCTCCACTCGAGGAGATGAAATATTTACTTAAATTTATTTTTCTATTTCTTCGCTCTGGTGTCGAGGCTAAGCGCGGCGTCGAGTTCTGCCACTCAACACGCAATGCCCCTAGAATTCGGCAGAAAGTAGGGAACGGAGTGTCTTAACACTAGGTTCCCTCTGCCTACCCTGCTGTGTGCGGGATACAGCGGGAAGCTGATTTATTTATTTATTTTATGTAATTATGTTAAAAACGTCTTCGTTGCTTACTGAGTGACAGATGCGGAAAATGGAGACTACACGTAGAAAACTGGTAATGGAAATAAAAAACGATATTTTTGAACCTCCAAAGTTTCTCCAAACCTACAACTTCTTCTTTATATGGGATTCGAACCTATAATCATCGTGTAAGTGAATACAACAAGTTTAATGTATTTATATTTTAACTGAAGTGAGAAAAAAATATATATTATTTAATTTTAAGGCACCTACCTACAAATTAACGACGCTTGTGGTTTGCGAATACGAACTTGAGATTTTTAAAAATGTTCTCAACTAAATAACACGCAAATAAAAATGTATCCACAAATTTTAATTACAAATACTATTTCTAGAGAAATCCGGGGAAAAAATGTGAAATATAGAGAAGTGATGTGTCAACTCGTTTACATTAACAGAACCGCATAATGTGTATAACGAACACTCCACCGATTTTATTGCTGTAATGAAGAGCTT
>JAATLQ010031900.1:0-12451 GCA_013421005.1 Heliconius erato x Heliconius himera
CACAAATCAATCAACATCACGAATCACTATTCTAATACAATCTTAATATAAACAAGCGTAACAAGTACCTTCGGAAAGATCACACACAAACGTCCCGGAGAGTTCAATAAGACTGTTGCAACCGCAGTCTGGTAGGAATTCACGGTGTAGGGGCGGGGAGGGGCCCGTACTCTTTCTTCTTCTTATTATAACTAGTTCGCAGTTATAGTGGAGAGGAAGATAGGACGCACTCTTGGCTTATCTTCGGACGAGCTTCGAGTTATGATAATGTTATATTGTCGAGTCAACAGTTATCTAAATAACTGACACAAGAACAACTTCTGATGGCAAATATCTTATTAAAGCTATACCTACTAATGGCATAATATGGAATTCTTAACACTGTTTCCTCTGAATCTCTAAAAGATTTTGGGTTCTTCACGATCACAACTATAAAGAGTTCTAACCACTAGACACATCACGAGC
Organism: Heliconius erato x Heliconius himera; assembly: GCA_013421005.1. NCBI lineage: Eukaryota > Metazoa > Arthropoda > Insecta > Lepidoptera > Nymphalidae > Heliconius > Heliconius erato x Heliconius himera. The sequence goes on from JAATLQ010031900.1 coordinate 466, forward strand.
CAAGGCATTATTTATTAAATAATATTTTAAAAGGTGTTTGGGATATCAGTTACAAAAGTTTTAGCTTACAATAATCGCGTTTACATAAAACTTTCAACGCTAAACACTCTAAGAGTACACTCGAACTCAAAATAGGCGTTAAAAGTTCTGCCAATTAGTAAGCGACGCCACGTTTTGTCCTATAAAATATTATAATAGTTTTTTTTTTATAGATATATAATACCTGAGCAGGTAGGTCTAAATTTGGTATAAATTTCTTAAGTTATATTTTTATAATGACAGTGAAAGAGTCATAATATTTTTTAGCTTCAGGGAAACTGAGTACGTAGATATTAGTTTAGTGATGAAATATTCCACACATAACAGGATAAGCAGCGGGAACCTGAGAACCTAGTTTTAAGATATTCCGGAATACAGCGGGAAGCTAAAAATATTCCATTGTCCACTTGTCCACCAATATTTGAGATATAAATACCTAAATTTGGAATTTTGAAACCTAACGCCGCGCTTTGTTTTGTCAGATCAGTGAGATAGATGTACAACCATCGTGTTTACAGTAATATACCTTCTACATGTCATGATGATATTGTATTGTAAGGATGAATGTATTTCACAGTTTCTAGACTCCGCTCAATGGACAAATTGACATTGAAAAGAGCTGTTTGTAGAAACTGTTGAATGTTTTGCCGCGGTTCTTCTCAGCAGAACTGCCTTCCGAACCGATGGTAGCTTTTTTGTTTATATGTTCATTCGATTCAAATGTGCTTATAAGTAATAGTCTATTTGAATAAAGAATATTTTGAATTTTCTTTTAAAATCAAATTCAGCTTCACGTTGTATCCCGCACACAGCAGGGTAGGCAGAGAGAACTTAGTGTTAAGACACTCCGTTCCGAATTTTCTTTTACTACCAACATATAACTCTCGCCGGTAGCTCTCGTAATAATGACGATATGACGAATCTTGGAAATAAGGAAACGGAATATTTTACCATTAGCTTGCACCAGCCTAAAAATAAAATCTTTAGTTTTTTGTTGTATATTATTACAAGATTTTATTTGACTTGTCGTGTAAGTATGTATAATTTGATGTATGTGAAGCTTAATTTCACCAACTTACAGTTCACCAAGTGTTCGTTTGAACTGAAATTTGGATTATGACTATAGTTTTAATTTCACAGTAAACAATATTGTTGTTAATACAAAATGGCTGCCTTAACAAAATGGCTGATTATAATTTTTCAAAAATCCCTCACAAATTGGGTATGAAATGAAAGAGCTTTTATGAAAACATGCAAATAATGAAAATACCTAGAAAATTTTTTTTAAAAAGTGTTTATTTAAATGAATATTTTCTTTTAATATAATAAAAAAATAATTTAAATACTTTCAAATCACACAAAGCAACAAACTTAACATTTTATTTTAAAATGTCAAAGTTCGCATGTCAATACCGTATTAAATTATAAGCTACTGTAAACTCAGCCTGTACTGGAGCACGTGTAACAGAAATACTTAAGGAACTTAGAACTAGTTCTAGTTGTAAATTTTATACATAACTGTGCAAGAAATAGAATTCTGAACGTGGACTTTGCTTATAATAGATTTTAATTACTGATTTAATCTGATTTCTTGTTATTTTGTATTAGGTTTTTTTTATATGTAATATACGGAAAGTTAGTCGTGGCGTTAGGACATAAGCTTGCGACTGTAAACACATCAGGTTGCAGGTTCGATTTGCACTTGAGGGGACAAAATATTTAAACAGTTAATTTTTCGACACTCAAACTGCAATGCTTAAAGAATTTGGCGGAAATGGGAAACGGACGTGTCTCATTACTAGGTTCCTAGGTTCCTTCTGCCTACCCTGCTATGTAGTCTGGGATACAGCGTTCATTCATAAATAAATAAACAAATAAATACCTCCGAGTGGGAATTGAACAACCATTCACAGTCATACTCAATAATATTTAACTTCACCTATACTTACTTAATTTTACAAATAAAATCCACCAAAACGAATATGAACCCGTGACCCGCTATCAATATTTAATGATTTCTAACCAACCTACCTCTTCTATCTCCATGTTCATCAACATAATCTACGTAATTGTAAAAATATGGGCTCATTATAAGTGAAGTTACCTTTATCGCGACATAGCATGTTAGACAGCAGTAGTGAACAGCTAAACTTCATACAAAACCCCACTTTATAGTCCCGTGAAGGTAATATTAGATAACTCGATAACTCGCAATCGTTAGGAAAAAAAATGGAAAATCGATAATTTATGTGTTTATTTGATGTTGTTCTTTTATTGGTTCTCGATTAGGATTGATTTAGGTGTGTTGTGTGGAAGTGTTAGTTGCTTGATGGTTGTGGGTTCGATTTTTGGTTGTAGTAGTTATGATCGTTTTTTTTAAATTTTAGTGTTTTGTTTGTGACTTTAGTCGTTTCGCCTTTTATTGCCTATAAAATATAATATGCATATATTATACTTACATAGGCCAGTCGTGCTACAGCGGCAAGAAGTGCGATTGTCAAACCGACTGGTTGTGGGTTTAATCCCCACTCAAGGAGATGAAATGTTTACTTAAATTTATATTTCCATTTCTTCGCTCTGGTGTCGAGGCTAAGCACAGCGTTGAGTTCTGCCACTCAACACGCAATGCCTCTAGAATTCGGCAGAAAGTGGGGAACAGAATGTCTTAACACTACACTTATCAACGTGAAGCTGATTTGATTTGATTTGATTTTTATACTTACATATATTTTTTTCTGTTACATCACTGTATCTGTTAGTGAAGTTGCGTAAATTAAAAGTACTGTAACGATATAGATCCGATTCTTTTTCTAAAAGAAAAATTGAGTAAATTCAGTTAAATTTATGGAGTCCGTCCTGGTAGCTGACTGTATAATGTTTGTGAGTTTAAATTCTACTTGGATTAATTAATTATTTTCACAAAGTGCGGCGTTAAGTTCCACCAGTGAACTGTAAACACTGAACTGGCTTTAAAAATAGAGGAAAAGCAGGCTTTCTCTGCCTATCGTGAAATAGGCAGATAAAAGCGTGAAGCTATATTTTACATAAAGATATTTTCTTTCAGTCAATAATGATCAATAATTATTTTAAAATGTGAAAAATGAAAAATAAAAAATGAAACAAAGCCGTCATTTTGCGCAGCTGTCTGCCAAAAATAATCCCCATTTTGTTTTCAATGAAAATCGAAAAAGAATCTCGCGTTCATTAGCGAAGGGTGTAACTTACATGGGGGACTGTCGATGGGGTTTATTCTGAAATTATACGAAAATAACGAAATATCACATTTTTTTTTATAATATAGAAAGAAATAAATATAAATTTTGTCTATGATTTTTTTGAAGGATTATAAAAGCGACGAGTAGTTGATGATTCAAAAAAAAAATTAAATTATATATTATAGTTGCAAAAATCTAACTTATTATATGATATAATTATAATTTATAATTTTAAACTATCTAAGAAATTTCAATATATTTATAAATTTAATAATGTGATGAATATATATTTTTTTATTAAAGATGAAAATTATTTTCTTTCCATTTGGTTAGAGTTATTAATGGGTAGCAAGATAAGTTTAATTTAAAAAAATGTAGAGTACCCTCTTAATGTAATGTGGATATAAAATATTTATTTACATTTAATTTTCATTTCTTTGCCCTGGTGTCGACGCAGAGCGCGGCGTAGAATTCCGCCACTCAACACGCAATGCCTCCAGAACTCAGCGGAAAGTGGCGGAAAGTGTCTTAACGCTAGGTTCCCTCTGCCTACCCTGCTGTGTGCGGGATACAGCGTGAAGAAAATTTCATTTGATTTTGACTCTCTTAATATTTTAAATCAAACTAAAGCTTCTTAGCAAATATAACTATTGTCCTGATGGTCATGGTTGATACCATGACCACTGAAAACTAAAATTAAACTTATATTTATTTAGTTTCACGTTGTATCCGGCACGTAGGAGTGTAGGCAGGGGGAAACTGGTTACCTAGGGTTAAGACACTCCGTTCCTATTAAGAAACTTCCGTACCCCATTTTCCGCCGAATTTTGGAGACATTGCGTGTTAAGTCGCTCAACGCTGTGCGTTGCCTCTCAGAGCGAAAAAATGGGAATATCGGATGGGAATCAAACCCACAATTTGTAGCGTTTACGTCAGACGCGCTTACCTCTGCACCAGGATTGGCCTCAAAACAATGTTAAGAAATCAATCATTAAAAAAATATTTTAAAAAAATGTGACAAACATAAAAATTAAACGATTTCAATAATATGTACCCGAGCCATTTTTAATTTGTACTTGAAGTAAAAACCTAAGGGTACACGAGATGGAGGTTTCGTGCGAGGAGAGGAAAAAAAAGGCATTTGTTTTGACAGAGCACAAGGGTCGAACGGGGAGGGGTATTATGTGCCAAAAATTCCCAGTTAGCTAATGGAAAGAAAGTGACTTCGAAAGTACTGTTATTTAGCGTACAGATTAGCCAAGTTGGGATTTTTTTTTCTTTTTGGATTGTACTTGGTGCAATTGGGCACCAAATTAGTGTCTTTTAATTAGGGATTGTGGGTTCGAATTCCCAAAAATAAAGTTTGGAAGGGAAGAGTGTGGATTTCTTATGATAAAGAAATTGTAAACTTATGACATAGTAAAATCATGAGGTATATTTTAGAACTAACTAGTCCTAAGTAATATATTGCCTCTCTTCTCCAAATGCTCCTAGTTACTTACTTCTTCAAATATCAGCTGGATGTCTTAGTATTTATATTTATGAAAGAATAAGTTTTGTTGGATTACGTCATCATCATGACAGTAATATTTCTAGAATAAATATCGAGCTCAAGATTGGGAGTTTGTAACAAACTAATGTTTTAAAATTTATTCTATAGTATTATTAAACTGTGTCACTATTATTTTACGGAGAGGTAAGTTATATACATATAAAAAAAAACCCGACATAATTAACACTCGCGTTATCGAGACAAATCTAATGACATACGATTGGTCAATATCGGTTTCTTTGCTGTTGAACAGTTACGAGGGAGCAAAGGAACGGACATACACACACATACACTCTAAAAACATAACTCACCTTCGGGTAAAAAATTCTTAGATTGACGTTTTATTTCTTAATTTTTGTCCATTACATGCAAATCATCTGGACAGATTGTAATATAGCATCTAGGCTAAAGCTTTTGTTGACCAGCTAAACTAAAAGAAACAATCTAATACCGTCTGTGCCAATTGATTTAGAAAATCAATAGAAGAATTAAGACTGTAAACGCGGTAGGTTGTGAGTTCAATTCCTAATCGCGGAAATGAAATGTTTAATATTTTCATTTCTTCTCAATTCAACTTAGTGGTGAGCGGAGTGTCTTCACAGTAGGCTTCCTCTGCCCCTGCTACAATCGGTATATAGCATGCAGCCAAAAAAAAAAACAAAAAAATATTGGTCGAACCCAGAGCCATCGCGTTTACTCAAACGCTACCAGAGCCAGAGCTCACGATAGCTGGTAATATTATCTTTTATATTACTTTAATGAAGTCTCTTGTTCTAAATTTATGTTATGTTTCTTTAGAATTAGTTTAACCACTCCACTTACATTTACATTATCTCAGCTTGACGCAAACCTTGGACTTTGAAATAGAACAAGGACAACATTAGATGTTGAAACGATCTAACTACCCTCGTGCCATTTCTGAAAACCAAAGAGTATGTGTATAGAAATATATTAAATATTATTAAATACTAACAGCCCCCGTACGGCTACCCGCGCTTGAAATATACGAATGTTTATTTAAAAAAAATTAAAAATCAACTTCACGCTGCTTTACACACACAGCAGGCTAGGCAGAGGGAATCTAGTGTTAAGACACTCCGTTCCCCACTTTCTGCCGAATTCTGGAGGCATTGCGTGTTGAGTGGCAGAACTCAACGCCGCGCTTAACCTCGACACCAAGCGAAGAAATGGAAATATAAATTTAAGTAAATATTTTATCTTCGCTCTGGTGTCGAGGCGAAACGCGGCGTTGAGTTCCGCCACTCAACACGCAATGCCTCCAGGACTTGGTTGAAAGTAGGGAATGGAGTGTCTTAATACTAAGTTCCCTCTGGCTACCCTGCCATGTGCGCCATGGGATACAGAGTGAAGCTGATTAACTGAAATAAACACTAAAGACTAGATCTCAAACTTAAAATGTAACAAATTTTGACAAGACATCAAAAGTTAAAGTAATATTACAATATCAACTCTATCGCAATACAAATAGGAAAATCAAAAATATATCACTTAGAAATGAAAATCAGCTTAAACGACTTCTAAGTTTAGTAAAAATAAAAAAAAAACAATAAAAAAAGAAACCCATAATACAATATTAAAAATTATCTTATTAAGAAAAATTCTAAAGCCACATCTACGTTTTAAAAAAAATAATCTTTGCACTATTCGTGGGTGTACATAGAAAGTAAAGAAAGACCTTGTACTTCATCAAGGACTTCTCCAATGCCATCGCATATTTACAAGTGCTATGCATTTTCTAGTACTTTCAATCAGCTAGGATAAGCTTCGTTTGTAGTTTCAATGTCGGTTCACATTTTATTCCTAGTAAATTACATATTGTATGACTCATACAATACTTTCTGACGTTAGAAATATATAAAAAGTTTATATAAATATATGTGCTTTTCGGTTATAAACAACAGACTGGGGGAACCTAGTGTTGTAATATACCGTTTCCCATCGTCCCTTAAATTGCGTGTTGCGTAGCAGAACTCAACGCCGCGCCTGGTCTTGTTAACGGAGAGAGAAAACGAAAACAATTAATCAGCTTCACGCTGTATCCCGCACGCAGCAGGGTAGGCAGAGGGAACCTAGTGTTAAGACTCTCCGTTCCCCACTTTCTGCCAAATTCTGCAGGCATTGCATGCTGAGATGCTTTTCCTCGACACCAGAGCGAAGAAATGGAAATATAATTTTTTCCACAAATGGGGATCAAACTCCCCACCGTCACGTTTACAAACTAATTTCTATTTCAAATAGTATTTATACCTATATAAAAGAATATAGTAATACATAACAAAGGCCAGATGTGGCGTAGGGGCACAAAATGTGACTTTAAAACCGATTGGTTGTGGGGTCGATTCCTACTTGGGGAGATGAAATATTTACTTAAATTTATTTTTCCATTTCTTCGTTCTGGTGTCGAGGCAAAGTGCGACGTTGAGTTCTGCCATTCAACATGCAATGCCTCCAGAATCCGGCAGAAAGTGGATAACGGAGTGTCTTAACACTATCTTCCCTCTGCCAACCCTGCTGTGTGCGGGATACAGCGTGAAGCTGATATATTTATTTATTTGATTTATTTATTTTATCACATTATACAGCAGTGTCTCGTAGTAGCAGTAGAAGTCTTCGTGTAATTTGCATGTCTCATAACTTGGCCACAAGCGCTGTAACTTCCATACGTGATATTCAAAGAGTTTATATCAGAGACATCTCTTCCAGCATCGCTCTTAGAAATATATTTTGTATAAAATATTTTAAATATTTTCATATTATATTTTTTTGTATCTTTACGCTGTATCATGCACATAGCAGGGGGAAGTGGGAACCTAAATATTAAAATGCTCCTGTTCTTTCTATAATGAATGTAGATAAAGAAATTAATACATAGAGTAAAATAATGTTTAATTTTTTTAACTATTTTAAAGTGTTAAAGTTTAATTACACATTTACAAAAGGTAAAAACTTTTAAGAAAACCTATAAAAATTAGCAGAAATTGAACCCGCGCCTCTTCAACACCAAATACTTGAGATTACTCCATATTCCCAGATTATTTAAAGTCAAAATTTAGTAAATTTTGACAAAACATATTATAAAGTCAACTTCAAAAAAAATATATAAAATGCATCACTTAGCAAACAAACAAACGGCAACCAGCTTAAAAGACCTCTAAATTTCGTGAAATTTTAAGAATTTCGCTAAAATTATCAAAGTTGAAAGAGATCTTATTTGTTTGGTTTCACAAGGAATTCACGTAGACTTGAAAACAAAGCGCGGATTGTAAGAAAATCCCACTCGGGAGCCGTACCTTGCATTCGCTTTACCAAATTACTGAAACTTCATTCGGCTTGCGGACGCCGGGTGGGGTGGACGTGGGAAAATTGGACCTGGTAGTTTATTTTTATATATATATTTTTATTTTTAAGGTTCCCTATACCAAAAGGTAAAAATCGTAACGTAACTTATAGTATCATTTTGTTATCGTTTCAATATATATCTTAAGATCGCGTAGAGGTATCAAATACTTATTTAGAAAAATACTTATTTAGAAAACGTATAAAAATTTTAACGTAGCGGGCGGGACAAGAACCCGCGCCTCCTGGAAACCGACTAGGCGCTCTGACCACTAAGCCATTCGTTCTCATCGAGCTACGTCGAAATTTTTATACGCTTGTTTCAATTTATTTATGTTTCCTAAGTGTGAAATAACACTTTAAAAATAAAAATGTAAAAAATTAGAGGTATCAAATATTCATGCCTACGGTCATATAAAGAATCGAGCTTCTAACTCAACGTAATCAACAGATACGAGCTTTTATGCATCGTTTTTTCGTGATTTTTGTATGAAACTCGCTATATAAACAAAATCTATTCCAAATAAATCTATCTAAATTGGCATTAAGTGAGAACTTGTTATACAAATAAAGGAAAAAGTCTAAAAACAGTACAAAACTTACAGATATTTGTTAGAATAAAGTGTTAGTGGCTCAAGGGCACAAGGGTTTGAACTCTAGGTTCCCCGGGGTTCCTTTACCTACCTTATATACGGGATACAGCGTGAGCTACAACACAAAAAAAAATAACGTGAGAGTTCGCAAATAGGTTGTGCTCATTACCCTCTGGTAATATACTTTTATTTTATACTTTTATTTCCTCGCTCTGCGAGGAAATAAAAGTATTAAATATTGCATTTCCTCGAGTGGGAATCGAATCTTAAATCAACCCAGGTTTAAAAAAATCCCTTAAAATAACATTTGCACACGAACACCTTCACTTTAGTAGTTCAATGTGGAAATTTAGTTTTATAAACCGTAGTGGGCGGGAGCTTAGCGGTTGTACTGGACTCGACGACTAGGATTTGAGAATATCTATATACCTAATGTTTGTGGTACGAGGATTTTGCTTGTTTTGACTCTTATTAAATTAAAACTTACTCTATAATGAACATATATGTTTGGCTTTAATTAAAAAAAAGAAGCAACTGCAGATTTTTTAGTAGGTTTCAAATACCCCGCTTCCGGCTTTCCGTCAAATTTTCGAAACATTTCATGTTGAGTGGTGGAACTCAACGCCGCGCTTTGTCTAACAGAGCGGGCGAAAATGTTTTTTTATAATTTTTGCATATAGAATAAGACGGCGACCCACTATGACACGACAGCCTCGAATTTTTGGCTTTATTTTTTGTATTGTAAAGATGAGACGTACTTGCAGAATTCAATACTAGGGCTCCCTAGTACGAGTACATAAAAATATCATGTCCGAAAACCAGGGCTTAAAATATTTGCAAGTATTAGAGAAATACTTATTTAGAAAACATATTTTTCTTTCCTAAATGTGGAATAACACTTTAAAAATGTTAAAAAAGTATTTGATAGTGTGTATATACGTCTGTGTGTACGTTTGATGAATCTATCAATATCTAAGCTATAAGATTAATAAGTCCATCTGATCATAATCTAATTTAATAACCAGTCAGTTAATTTAGTTTTACATTGATGCTAGGTTAGGTGATATATTTTGAATTCTTTATTGAAATTATTATATAATATGGGGCTTAAGTAATCAGAGATTGTGCATATTTTACGGAACAAAAAGGACGAATCTAAAGCTCCGTAAAATAGAGCGAAGTATAAATAATTGTCGTAGAAGTAAAACCTTGTAAATGTCATATAGTTCTGCTATTGGAAAGAGGGTAGGTTTAGATGTCATAACCGTAAGTACGCATCTCTGAGTTGATTAGATGCACCACCCCATGCCGCTATGCAGTAAGTAAGAATCGATTGCACAAGTGCGAAATAAACCATCTTAGCAATTTGTATGCTACCGCCAGATTTTACTTGCTTAAAATTGTATACTACTTTTTAAATTCGAAAGGTATTTTATAGTAGAGGAACTAGTAGTATTGCTATAATGGCAGATCAAAGATCAAATGTAATTCAGAGTGGCTGATCTATGAGTAATTGTAATTGTGTATTGTAAAATTGTATAAAAAGAATTGGGGGGCAACGAGCGTTTCGGCCTAAAGTTATAAATTGGGTTTTATATACATTTAAGATTACCCTGTGCCTGTGACAGAACAACCAGCTTATTATTTTTTTTTATGGAAAAGGACAAGGCAAACGAGCGTTCGGGTCATCTGATGGTAAGTGATTACCGCCGCCCACGACCCCGTGCAACACCAGAGGAGCTACGGTGCGTTGCCGGCCTTAATACGAAGGCTAAAGCTTATTCACCATACTCGCGTGTCTCGGCCTAACTGTTGCCGTGAACAAAAAAGTGTCATCAACTGCATAAGAGATTATTTTGGTATTTGGCACATTAAGGTTGATTGACGTTGATTAAGAATAGAGTTGGTCACAATACGCTACCCTGAGGTACTCTAAGCGTTTAAACGACGTTTGCTTCATTGCTGAAATTATTATTAATGTTGACTGTTTCTGTTCTATCTGATAAATAGCTTTTCAAAGCGTCTAAGCCAATTCCTCTAATACCAATATGTTCTAATTTGCTATAATAAAAATATAATTTCAATAGTTAAAATTTACTTTAAACCACACTAAAGAAGGCAAGATAAAACAAATAAGTGAAATTAAAACAAATAAGCAGTATTCTGTTTAGTGGAAGTAGAATTGATATTAGTTTACAAACAATTTATTTTGCCTTACACCTAACAGGTCTAACAAATCGGTGGCTTCCAAACATCCAAACTTTTCTTATTTGTTACACGGTACAATATTAAGGAATAAAAATGGTCTGATAAAAGTGATCGTAGATTTGATTATAATTTGTAAAATATATTTAGATGCTTGTGGATTCAATCCCCATTGGAGGAATGACTTAATTTTTAATTATTTCTTTTTCTCGCTCTAATAGACAAAATGTGGCGTTGAGCTCCGTCACCTAACACATGACTCAAAAATATTTCGAAAAGTGAATATTGAATTGTGCATTCCTTTGTCTTCATTGCTATTTGTAGAAAACATGTGAAGTTGAAATAAAGCATCTAAGCGAGTATTTACTTTATTATTACTTTTGTTGCTTATCTTTTGCTTCTGGCGGTATGAAAGTTGTAGAAAATTTTTCGTTTTCCACTTTCCACCTGATTTCTAGGCATTGCATTTTAGATAGTGCGATCTAATCATCTTGTATTAATGGGGCAGGAAAATCTCAATGAATATTTTTCTATTAGTAAGTCCAAAAGACCCTACATTGGGATCAAACCCAGCACCATCTCAATCGTGTTGTGTCACGATCACAAAATATAATAAAAATAATAAGAAACTAACACTTTTGTACCGTATTCCTATGTAATACCTGCCGCTGATAGTTTCATTTAGTCGCTAACTTTTCTTTGTCAGACTTGCGAGGCGAGTTTCTTACTAGTTCTAAACTCGATGCCCACTTGTTATACTTGGTTAATTATTTTGTTTCTTCATAGCTTGTAACAGTATATACCTTGAGTATAAGTAAAAAATAAATAAATAAATAAAATAAAATATGCATGGCAATGCACATAAATAACATAGTTAATTATGAATAATACAAACTATATATTTTGAATAAAATATTAATCGAGACGTGTTCGTGTATTGTCGTCCCGAGTGTCGCGACCGTCGTTCCGTATATATAGGAGGTGGTGATGCTCGGAAGGCAGCGGTCGAGTCGAACTATTAAGTA
>JAATLQ010031901.1:0-12452 GCA_013421005.1 Heliconius erato x Heliconius himera
ACTTTAGTTATTTCATATAGTATCTATGTACGCGCGCAAGGAAAACGAGTAAAAAGATTTTTCCCGGGTAAATTAGTAAAATCGATCACTGAAAGTCCAATAAAAATTAGTTCAGTTTTTCTGGATATTAGCTCGGGGAAATAGAAAGACAGACAGAGACAAAATTATAAATAATGTAGCTGGTTTTGTTTAGTTTTTTTATTAATATTTTACTATAGTTACGTTTACTTATATTTTTTTCATTTAAATTAGTTAGATATTTTCAAAAACAATTTCCTAAATATATCTATAAGCATTCGTAAAGTTTAAGCGGGCGAAGCCGCGTCCGGGTCCGCTAGTATTATATAATTAAGGCCGTCGTGGTTCAGGGGTACAAGTGTGTATGTATGTGTGCATATAAAGGCAACGGTTGTGGATTCATTTCTCACTCAGGGTTATGAAACATTTAATATTTTCATTTGCCTTGCTTTGGTATAGAGGTAAAGCGCGGCTTGAATTCTGCCACTCAACACGCAATGCCTCCAGATTTCGCCGGAAAATAGGAAATAGAGTGTTTCAACACTAAAAATTAAAATGTGTGGTCAAAAATATTTATGACGAGTACCTATGCTTCTAAGGCACAGTATCTCTTTAGACGTGAAAAATATATATTCGTTGCTTCATTCCAAGATGTATTATATACATGTCTTTTAATGAAGCAAATCATATAATAATTAATAACAAACAAAATATATATTATATGTTTTACTTAAGTTACAGTCAAGACTACTAAAAAACCTACTACGAAACCAAGTTCTACTACAACACAACGGTCAACTACAACAGTTGGTATGGTAACGCGTATAATATTTCTTTCTATGTAAACTCTACAATATATATTTTTTTATATTATAAGAAGATCTGTACCTCGAAAGAAAAGAGATCGGTCAAGTGCGAGTCATATTCGCCCAGTTATCTGGTAGGAACAATGTCATGATTATAGGTCAACTGGAATTACAGCTTATAAAAGTTAACAAACTTAAATTTACAGGCTAATATTTGATATTAAGATAGCGTGTAGATATCAAGCTGAAACTTGAGGTTCATTTCATACAAAATAAGTGGATGCGCCCGCAAACTTAAGTTTGTCATCAACGGAACAACTCAAGTTCCGTTGTCATACGGGTGAATATTTGAAGATAGACATATTCGGGGTTCGTAAAATTAATTCAAATATTGTGTCCAATTACAATATTTATAGGTTTAATATGATGTTTATAGAGGCGACTATTGAAGGAAACCAAACGCACACTTGTTGGACTACTCTATAGGTTTAAATCTGAAGCTGAAAATTTTCGTCAAACGGTAATGAGATATATAGCATATGGTAATTAGCATTAAAAAATGGTAATTATGCTTCGTTATTGGTGATTAGAAACAAAATTAATAATATACTGGAATTGCATATTTATTAGTCTTTTATATAATTAATTATCAAAAAATCTATCTGTTTGCCAAATATTCAAAAAGAACATATTTAACAAGTCAAATGGTAAGATTTGATGAAATTTTTGATGTGCTGCGACCGCATGATAATGGGGTCCAAATATAATTTTTTTGCAGGCTTTATATCAGAGGTTGCCGTGTGATCCCGGCCTAGAATAGGATCATCCTGGTACTGGTGGTGTCGTAAGAGGTGACTAAAGTACGTGTGGTAGAGTCACGTCGCTAGCAATGGCAACACGCATGGGCAGACTCGACCGGATCATTACCACCCCCGGCATTTAAAACCGGCGCTGAGTAGTGGCTTTATGCCACTGCGTATCGCATCAGGTAATACCGGGCTCCGGCGCCCAACCCACCTTACAGGCAGGCAACGCACCTGTCGCTCCTCTGGTATTGCACGGTGTTGTGGGCGGCGGTGATCACTTACCATTAGATGACCCGCACGCTCGTTTGCCTGGTCTTTTCCATGAAAAAAAAGACAGAATTTTAACGGCAGGTTCGACTCTTTTACGTTTTGGGTTAATTGAAATTTACTTAAGATTTGAATAGTCCTGTTAGTCGGCTTAGATTGATGTATTACAGCTGTGGTCGCATCAAGCGAATTATTATTTCGATTCTCTTTCTTTGTAATAAATTCTTTTTTGCTTCTTTTTCTATGATCTTTTTCTAGAAATGGTATCATATTCAAAAAAGAATTTAATATCTTGTTTTAGTTTCTCATATTCGATATTTCTTTAGTTATTTTTTTGTAATGAAAATTATTACTTTCAGACAAAACCTTGAGATCTTTAAAAAATTGATAATAGTAATAATTCAACTTTTAGCTGGCCTAGAGGAGTAAAGCCTTACAATATAACAAGAGATCAGTTTATACTGGATCTAATTACCATTTTTAACAATTCATTACCGTTTGTCCAAATACGGACGGGAAAAATGGTAATTATACAAATGGTAATTAGTTTTTGGTATACTTTTTTACATTAAACGCTCTTTATAAAAAATATTAATTTCGGAATGTCATCAATGAAAAGAGAATCCTATGACGCGTATCACATCTTATAAAAATTATTAATAAAAAAAATAGGCTTACCACGGCAATCTCAAACGGTAAGGAGATTTTTATTTGACAAACACGATTATTGGACGGTTAAGGTAGGCTAGACTTGGCACCAATATACTCTTAGATGTGTCACCTGCACGAGTAAAGACGCGCTGCTGTACACGTTCGCATAGAACTTACTCTTTCAATAGTAATACATCTCGCAGCAAAATAACCCTCCGACTGTGTGAACAAATGGTAATGAGTGGGACGCGCTGGGACAATTTTTGAAGTTAATACAAATTATCTAAAAGTGTTCTTTAATGTGTATGGTTTTGTCAATTGATAAAACATATAATGTATTACATAAATTACGGCTTTAAAATACAATCTTTAAAGTAGTAGTAATTTATAACTTTTTGAACATAAACCGCTAAAATTTGGGAATTAGGACACGAATGGTAATGAGATTTGAGAAACGTTTACAAACATAACTTAGCTATTTTTAACAATAGGAATATATTATGTACATCGGTATGTAGTGTTGTAACAATTTTATAAATAAATAAAAAAAATCATAACATTTTATCTTACTTAGTACTTATTTTGGGAGGGCCGCGTGATATGCACATATTCAAATAATCACCCATACAATCATTGGCGCTCCAACTCACACTCAGAATTGACGGATCTTTTTATATTTATATTTAGAATTATTATTGAATTATTTATTATTGCATTATTTTAGATATATTATCGGTTTAGAGTGTAAACCTGCTAAATCCTTTTTTTTTTACTTAAAAGACTATAACTTTAAGATGACCAAGAGGCAATAAATAAATTAAGGAGAAACACTGAATATCCTTCAGAATAACAATAAGAAATTAAAACTTCAATTATTTTGCCATGTAAAGGAGTGTACTGCAACATAAATTAAAAAATGTCAAAATCATACAGAAACAAAAGGACAAAAGAGTAGAAAAGGGCACGGACCACCAATGTCCTTGGTGTATTTATATAATAATAAAAAAAATAAAAGAATCCTTTTTTATCGTATATTTTTATAGTATTCAAAAATGTCTAAACAAAATATATAATCTATATTTGATATAGGAGGGACATTATCAAGTTTCGATATTGTAAAACTCTTGAGATATTATTCACTCGTGATATCGTGTTTTTTCTCCTTATAATTTGTTTAATAGATAGGCTTACTCTTTAAACTGACGATATGTAAAGAGCTAATTATTTGAAAATGTATGCTGATTTTTTTTAAATTTAATATATTCCATGCTGAAAGACAATATTGGCAAATATATTTTTTTGATTACTACACTAAAAAGTATCTCGTATATTGTAAGCATGAGTGCTTTCAATATACGAGATACTTCTTAGAATGCTTGTCAACTACAACAGTATTTAATTAAAATGTTCAAAAGGGGAGTCGATTTCACTTTCATGTTTTAAGCCAAAATGTTATATCTAAGCAGGTAAAGGGAATATTGTCTATTTGGAAGACTTGAAAAAAGCGTTTGAGAATTTAGAAAAGAAACTTAACGTGACGGGTGAGTATTTAAAAATTATTAATAATTATTTTAAGCCTAATAATAATTTTTTTATTGTATTTTCTGCCACTTTTCTCCGGAATTCGACGTTTTATCGTGCCTTGCTTTATTTTACCACAAGAAAAAGAAAATATTTCATTCCCCTAATAGATCGTGATCCCAGTGCATCAATCTGCAGACTATACTATACTCGTAGATATAATTAAGAAAGTTTTGCTTAGTAATAATTATGAATGGATTTTCAAAATACTCGAAAACAAAGAACGAGTCGTTAAAATAATACATATTTTCTTTATTAATAAAAAAAAATACCCCCAATAATTGTCACCTTTCATTAAATGAAGGAACCATGATTAATCTTTAGTAATATTAGTGATTAATATTTTAGAAGGCTGATATTTGTACACATTTATTTAATTAAATAATTTAGTCGTTTAAAAATGACAATTTAAATAATATATTCAGAAAAGAGATTTTCTTTCAAATGATGTTGGATTCAAATAACAAAACATATGAATTCATTTTTTCAACTTTTAATAAATAAATAAAATAAACCAGCTTCACGCTGTATCCCGCACACAGCAGGGTGGGCAGAGGGAACCTAATGTTAAGACATTCCGTTCCCCACTTTCTGCCGAATTCTGGAGGCATTGCGTGTTGAGTTACTTATAATAATTTTTTGAAATTATAATAAATTTAATTGAATGTAATTGCGGCATGATTTTTTTAGGCAACCCTGGTGTAATCTATAGTATTATCATGCAATACTCTTTAGAATAAGTTGGGTTAAAAAACAGATACCTGCAAATTTATGCAACGGGATCTTATATCACAATAGTAGATCGAATATTCTGTTTTCATTTCATACGCTGTCCAACCGCATCACATTGATCTTAGAGTATTTGTAAAAACTATGAACAAATAATAATTAATATAACTTTAATTCATATCTAGCATTAGTTAACTTTCTTATTTTAGTGTTTCCTTTTTTCAGTGAATTGCAATACAGTTACAATTAACAATGGAACTTCAGACACTCAAGGCGTGGACATATTTAATCTTATAAAACAGGGTAAATAAGTTATTTAATTTGCTTCCCCCTAAAATAATTTTAAAAAATCCTATCTAATTTAGGGAAAAAATACAGTGCACGTACTTACATGTGTAAGTAAGTCCTGTCTGCCAGGATTAAAGTGTAAAAAAAGTTAAAAAAAATTAACTGACCTCAAACATTTTTTACTTACTATTATAGTCCCCTCTAGATACATGTGGATGCAATTACTAAGTCGATTTTCTTAAGATTGCATTTCATTCAAAAAAGACAAACAAACACATACACTCAAGAAATTTAACACACGTGCTTGGAAGTCTACATTATACTCAAATATTATCAAATTCTATCACTATCACACATACAAATCAAACTGATGTTTACAATCCTTTAGATGTTTAATATAATAAAAGTTAGAACTAAAGTATGAAATAATTTTTGAAAAATATTTTCAGGTGCTAAGTTACAAAAAGGTGTAGAAAAACCAAATGAAGAAGATATAAGTTGGATACAAGTTCGAGTTCCGACTTAGTATATGTTGAATAACATATAATATCATATAAGTCTACTATATATGTAACTAATATGGTTATTATTATTTCGATACATACAATAAATAGATGTAAATTTAAAAATAATTCTCTTTTTTTCATGATTTTGTTACAATAATGAGTTTTTAATGCGTTGAAGCCGATTGTGGTACAGGGGCACAATCATATAACTGTAATGGTGAAAGGTAATGGGTTCGATTCCCACTGAAGAGAATGAAATATTTAATATTTCATTTGAGATATTTAATATGACATATTTAATATTTCATTTCCTTCGCTCTGCTATCAAGGTAAAGCGAAGCGTTGAGATCTGCAACTCAACACGCAATGCCTCCAGAATTTGGCGGAAAGTGAAGAGCAGGTCTTAACACTAGCCTCTGCTTAGTGTTTATTGTATGACGCAACGAATTGTATTTCTAAGTTATTACTATCAGCTCTTTATAATATTTTTTCCTAATAAAATGCGCCATTTAAACAAATTGCAAAGCATTCTAGTTCAAACTAAAGAATGTGACTTTCAAGGACTAGTAGCGCGTTACTGGAACTTACGTACAGTGGGATCACTAAATCAAACAATGAACATGCGCAGCCTAATCAATTAGGATACACCCAGACATAAGATATGTTTTTTATGTTATCTCTAGAGAGTTCACAAGAAGGTAGACCTTCTCCTGAATATAAAGAGAGAATTTATAATCAATTAAACTATTTTGCACCTTCTCCTTATTAAGAAATCTTACGTAGATATCAGGTTGCAATGCTCACAGTATAGGAATTTTAAGAAATAAACTATAAAAACTTCCATATTTTAAACACCTATAGCGCATAAACGCTAGTTGAAGAAGTTCTATAATATATTAGACTTGGTTTTGATACTTTTCCCAGTTATACTTTGATAATTAATTTGCGGTGTTGGCTTCTTGTAGCATACAAGGCTGTAAAAAATATACTAATGATTTATTGGATTTCCAAATAAAGCGACTACTCTTCAACACTTAGAAAAGAAAAATATTTCTTTAGAAAACGTACAAAAATATTCGATCGTAGCAGGACCCGCGCATCGTGGCAACCATTTCAATGTCCAAACTACTAAAACCAAAAAAAAAAATTAAAAAAACAAAAATAAACCAAATCTTGTCTAATGTCTGCAGCGCACCCAACTAGCATGAGTGCAATTATTTACAGCTTGACCTCAGAGTCGCGGCACACAAAAATTAAGCATAGAAATATTTATGGCTCTCTTACAAATGTTACCACATAGCCGTGATTAAGACGTCCGGTCGTTTTGACATTAACATCAATATTTTTATTGTTCGACTCTTGTTGTCTCTATTGTAATTTTGATGTACGGGTATGAGTCAGTATAGGTTAAGCGAGAGCGAGAGGAGGGTCGCTCTCGATATTGCAATTGTTTAGTATCTGAAAGTGAAAAATGGCGAAAGAAATGCTTTACATTGATAATTTAATGTAAAGGATTTCTTTCACCATTTTTATGTACAAAAATATATGCTTCCCATTTTGAACCCGTTACCCCTTTTTGGCTTGTGAGTCCCAGTGTTCCGAAACATGGTACCGGGACGTACAAATGTTCCATTTTTCGAAATGGCTTTAAAGTCACGCTTAGCTGTGATTATCCTCGGTACGCGTATCTGAGGCTAGTCGTGGTGCAGGGGCACAAAGTGTGACTGCAAACCGACTGGTTGTGGGTTCGATCCCCACTCGAGGAGATCAAATATTTACTTAAATTT
This sequence comes from Heliconius erato x Heliconius himera, assembly GCA_013421005.1. Lineage (NCBI taxonomy): Eukaryota > Metazoa > Arthropoda > Insecta > Lepidoptera > Nymphalidae > Heliconius > Heliconius erato x Heliconius himera. Next base: position 7,440 of record JAATLQ010031901.1, read on the forward strand.
ATATTTCCATTTCTTCGCTCTGGTGTCGAGGTTAAGCGCGGCGTTAAGTTCTGCCACTCAACACGCAATGCCTCCAGAATACCTACGGCAGAAAGTGGGGAACGGAGTATCTTAACACTAGGTTCCCTCTGCCTACCCTGCTGTGTGCAGGATACAGCGTGAAGCTGATCTTGGCACGCTATTCTAAAAATACAACTGAATGGAACTTTTGTCGATTATACCTAAAAAAATCGAAATCATATATCATATATTTTATTAACTTTTTACAATTATATATGAAATTAGAAAAAAGTGAATATATATATACATAATAACATTTTCTAAAAAACATCTATTTCGATTACCGAGAATAATATTGTCTTATAAAAAAATCGATTATAAAACGATGCAGTCTAGATCGATCTCTTTATTCCTTCTCAACGACCTCGACATATGTAGATCTTTATCAGTCTGACCGAATAAGTAGAGAAGTTAGATTATGATACATACTACATAAAGAACCAATTGTGTTTCAAAAATATCAAAAGAAATATGTCTGTCTGGTTGGTTTCCAGGAGGCGCGGGTTCGAGTCCCGCTGCGTTTAAATTATTATACGTTTTCTAAATAAGTATCTTTCTTTCCTAAGTGTGGAATAACACTTTAAAAAATATTTTAAAATATCAAAAGAACTAGTTTATATTTTTTATTAAATGTGACGTGATGAAATATAAAACAAATGTACTACGATTAGTAAATAAATTCATTTTCTGTTACTCGATATTTTGTAGATTTTAAAATTGAAATAGAGTAGAAAAATCGAAAATACATAATAAAACGTAATTGTGTCCTCAAATATTTCAAATTTCTATGATAACCTTGACTTACTATGCTAATTGTAACAATTAAATATTTGAGACAGTCACGGTGAAGTGGCATAGCTCGAGCTCGATGTTCGACGGATTCGAGGGTTCGATTTCTATTCGCGAAAATTGAATACTATTAATTTTCTCAGTGGCGTAACATACAAGGCTGTAAAAATATACTAAAAAGACAACTACTAAAAAGACAAAGCGTAGCGTCTCTATACTCGGGCGGGAAGTGCGGTACAAAGTTTTTTAACAATAGGTTCCTTCTGCCTATCCTTTTATATGGTGGAATTGTCTGCCTGTTGAATGTATATAGCTAGAAAAAAATATATATATAAAATATTAAATATATAAAAATAATTTTATATAACGCAATATATTATCATTAAAAATCAAAACCCACATAATAAAAATCATATTATAAAAATATTTTATTACACTAAAAATAACCATTAATTCTTATTTCAGTAGCAAACTATAGTAAAGACATTACGAAACTATACATAAATAAATATTTCATTCTAATCAATAGCACCTTGTGAATAGTTCAATTAAAAAGTAATTCGAAATAAACGGCTATATAAACTGTCTGAGCATAATCGTCGACTTCAGTAAAAAACATGCATTTTAATTGACTTCACAGCGTGTGGTCTCGCTATATTATTTTCGTTTTCTAACAAGTATGTGATACTTATTGCTAATTTCTACATGAAGGTATAATCGATATCTTCAAGATTTTTCCTTATCAGGTAATTAATAGAGCTAGATCTCAAATAAAAAGGTATAGCCTACTTCTTACTTTGAAGTTTTCCTAGAAATGCTTTACGAATATAAAATTTAAAAAGAATATAAACGACGATCTCAATGCATATTTGACGTTTCTTATCACCTCTGTCTATAATAAAAGCAGTAGGTACAAGATATTTAGCACATTACACTGTATAAATTTACATTATTTTAAGATAAGAATAGTTAACACCACACCATCGGGATTCGTGGTACTCTACTACTGTACGTCATCCATGCGCCATGTAGCTGTGGAGTGGCCTACTTGTGGCAGTGCTTCCAGGTCGATACGACATGAGTATCTTCAAAAAACGGTAATTCCTCCTCAAAGATTGGCATCGCAACTGTAGCCCATCTGATGTCTGACGTGTGACATGCCATCGAGTGACCCGTACGCTCGCTTGCTTTTTTTTTTTCTATTAAAAAAAAGTAAAATTTCACATATTGTCTAGGAGTTACATTAAACCGATTGCATTATAAACAGAAAATCATTCATGTTGCTGTAACCATTACCATGGTCTTATTATGGTGAATTATATAAGCTCATGCTCATAGTTTAACCCTCTGCAGCTTACGTGGTAGTCTCATAGACACCGCGAAATACAAAATTCGGTTTATTATCACAGACTTTAAAGTTTTCGGTTTATCATCACTGATTTTCAAGCTTTGTATCTATCTCCCTCTTAAATTATAAAATAATAAATCTCTTATTATTCAATATATTGCAAAAGATTTGGTTCTGAATGATGCGAAAAACGGAAAAAAAATATTAAATATCAGTAAATATCCTTGTATAGTATATATATAATAGTCCTTGCCTGTAGTCTCACTAGGGAGATTACAGGCAAAGATATCCTCCCTCCACTAACACTAGGTGAATGTATTCAAACAAACGACAAAGAACTGTGTCCTATTTGCCCAACAAAAATAAAAAGGACGTTAAATATTATTTCTTTGATTGTTTGAAGGCAATTCCTTTGATAATTTTCAAAAAAATATTAAGTTTTGAGACTGTCTGGTTTCCTATTGAACTATTAAGCTTATTTCATATTCCCTAGACTGATGAAAGTAATAGTAAATTTTCCAAATATATAATGTTTAAATATAGATAAAGTTGAATTTTATTTTTTCTTTATAATTAATGTTAAAGAAGATATTCTAAGAGTGATTCAATAAATAAAGTCAATAAACACTGTTTAATTTTGAAAATACACATTATTTTATTTATTAAAAATAAATTTAACATAAAATAGATACTAGAGATCTATTATAAAAAATATTGCTGCATAAGTTAATTCTATTAAAAAAAAATTGCCGTTGAAAAGATGTCTTGTGGACGACGATGTCAGTAAAATTGTTAAATTAAGCCACGTCGGTCGCAGAAGGTTAAATATATTTTTCAGTTATAACATGTACAATGGAACAGATAGGATTGAGATTCTTTATTTTTTTATACTAAAAGTGTTAAAAAAATATAGCTTCTCCCTGTATCCAAAATATAGCACGGTAAGCAGAGAGGACCTTCGACCAAGGTGTTAGAATATTAAATATTTCATTCCTCGAGTGAAATTTGAACAAAGTACTATGTTGCTTTTACACACACTTGTGCCCCTGCGCCACAACTGCCCTCCTATTTTAATTACGTTGAAATCACTAAAAACTTATATTTTTTACGTAAATTTATATTTATCGTAATTTAAATTACGTCAGTGAAATTCAAATAGGATATTCTTCATTGTTAATAATAAAGGAAATCATTGTGAATAATTTACAAGAAATTAGCATTTCTAAAAAGGTAATCGTGTAGTTTATAGTAGGCTCGACTTCAGCATGGAGCGGAGCGCATAAATCAGATTGCATGGACACTATACCATTTTGAACAGTGATATCTCAGGTTTCCCGTTATTACCTTTAAATTCAATATTTAGATAAAATTTAAGCTCAACAACGATACAGTTTTTGTATATTTCGTTAAATAGATTCAGCTTAATAAATCATATTTAATATTTATATTGAGTTTATGATATTGATTTTAATATAAAATTTTAATATTTCTTAGATATATTATATTATATGTTATTAGAAGAGTAACTAACGCCCTGGAACGACTTCACAATAATACGATCGGGAGTCAGTATGAACTTTAACATTTCTCTATACTGATGGTCTCGACTTTCACCATAAACGGCCAATTTAGAGATGCCTGCCGACCGGCCAGTGTCTCTAGTAAACTATCTCAATTAGTGCCCAGATAGATGACCCCGCAATTTTGTCAGGTTTTGCCAAGATTGCAGGTGATATTAGGTTAAACGTAATAAGGCGGTGTAGTGTAATGGCTAGAGCAGCGAATTCTAACATCTTTTGTTATTGCATGTTCATAGTTCAATGTTATACGATACTACAGTCAAAATGGCACAAAAGATTATAACTACAAATAAATTTCGAAAAAAAATGCCGACAAAATGAGGAGATTTTATTTCATCAACAATTTGTTTTAAAACAGATAATTTAAAATCAAAATATCTATTATCAATATTAAAATTAAGTAGTATAGTAATTGACTCAAGTAAATTTTAAATTCAATATTGACTTTACTATCAACAAATAAATATTGGGGTAAATAGCTTATAAATTTCAAATATTTTAATTAAATATAATATTTTATTTGAAAAACTAATAATAATTAATAGTTTTGTACACACAAAGCCTAATTCAAGTATCAAGATTGGTAGCTACGGTACACGGTATAGAGAGCAAGCGTGCCGGTGGCGGCCGCGCCTACTCGTCGCACGCGCTGCCGCAATGCTACTAACCTATTTTTCATTATTTAATAGGTTAGATTGTAACTATAAACTTCTTGGGAAATCTGTAAACTAAACACAAAATCAACTTTGTTGTGTCATTTCTGTGTTAAATAAATATTAATTATTCACTATTATTTTATTATATTATGTTAATATATTTTAAATCGTAAATATTTAATATATTTACGTATAATAATTGAGTAGCTTTCAGAAATCAGAAATATACAAATAGCGATAAATAATTTATTTATAGTATTGTTTAAGACGCCGCATTGCGAAGTCAGTTTGTGAGTTGAGCTTCATCACATTGGAACCATCGATTGGTCAGATCGTCGATGCTTAACCCGGCGGGAGTGTGGTGAAGAAAAGTTACTTACAGTATGTGGCGGGGTGTGACATACCCGAAAATAAATCGGAACTTAAAATAGTTTTTTCAATAAATTTAAATGAAATAAGTGGTATATATTACATAAGGTATATATTTACGTGTAAAGAAAATAAAATATACAGTAAATTCAATTTATTTTTATTAATTCACATAATGAGACCTAAGGCACTTGTTTTTGGTCACAAAAAT
>JAATLQ010031902.1:0-13041 GCA_013421005.1 Heliconius erato x Heliconius himera
TTAACCCTATTCTTGATACTGTATACAATTGGATACATTCAACTTTTAGAAAATCCCGAGAATTTCTCTAACGACTTTTTAAAACTTTTATTGTTTAATATGATAGAAAATACACTTATATTTCCACAAAAAATATTATTTAAGTGCTTGAAACACTAGAATCAGCTGTAAAACGCAAGATGGCGGACCGATCGAATGCGTCTACGCATCGCAAGGTAAGAATAATCATTATTTATTATATTTTGTTCCAAATTGTTTTCAAAAACACTCTGATTGCTAAAGCTTATTATATATTCTAATCATTAACGTTATTTTCATGTACCTAAATGAATTGTAAGTGCATGTAATTTTTTGTGTTTTTCAAGTGTAGCAAATATGATACATTGCCAGAGAGCGAAAATTCTAGCCATTTTTCGCTCTGTATCAAATATGAAACATTGCCTGATTTGTATAGATACTAGTTGCAGGTGTTTTATTTGCAGGTACTTTCTCACCTTATTATGCAACAACAAAGAAGAGCTCGGCAACTCGTAGCTCTTGTTCCGAAATCGGGAGCAAAATCAAATTTGGACAAAAGTGAATCATCTGAGGATGAAGTTCAATACTGACAGCAGTTCACCACCTCCATCATTGCGATCTTCAATAGAAAACCTAAATCTTCTCTCAGATGATGATATTGAAATTAATCAAGTGATTGCTTCAAAGTCTTTGGTACAATCATACATTCAACAGCCATCACTTTCGTTGAACTCTTGTTGGTAGAGGATCTCATGCACAAGTCGTATGCAATAAAAATAAGATTGCTGTCGTTAAATGGTTAAATAATAAATGTGTCACTGTTGCAATTACCTTTGTAGATGCTTATCCTACCCAGACTGAGGTTCGTTACAAGAAAGAACAAGGTAGAAAAATGCCAGTGACTTGCCCAAATTTAATAAAAAAATATAACATTTACATGGGCGGTGTTGATCTCGCCGATATGTTGATCGCTCTGTATCGTACACCATTCCGAGGCCATCGTTGGTATTTGCCAATATTTTCTCAATTGCTCGACATCTGTATAAACAATTCTTGACTTCTATATTGGCGTGATAGAAATCCAGGATGGATACCAAAAAACAAAAAGCCCTAAAAACCTTTAGGATTGAAATTTTTGAAAGTTTACGGAAGGTACAGGTTTGAAAGAATTGATACGAGCGATATCAGCAGACCTGGCATGAAATCAACCAAGATTATTCAAAACCCAGTAGCTGAAAGGCCGCCAGATGCTGTTCGGTATGATCGAGTTGCTCATTATCCAACTGTTATAACTAGCAGAGGAAGGTGTATGTATTGCACAAAAGGGTTGACTAATTTTTTTTTGTCAAAAATGCAAATTGAGGTTGTGCTTATTGCCGGAACGTAATTGTTTCATAAAATATCATACCAAACCGTAAATTTATTAAATATGGAAATTATAACCTCCTTACAAAGGATTTATTTATAAGACTGATTTTTATAAGATGCAAAGGCTGTTTTCTATGTTAATTTTTATATCTATGTTGAAGTAAAAAATAATTATGTTTTATACTTGGTTATTTCATTGAGAATATTGACATTTAAGATTTTGTTTTGTTACAATTATTGTTTAAATATGATTTATTAACTTCACTCAAAGACGGGCAGTGTAGCAAATGAGATACGTTGACTTTATAGTACTGATTGTTAAGAGACTGGTAATGTATCTAATATGATACGCTCAATAAATATTAAATTACTTATATTGTATTTTTTTTTATTATTTTTTTATCCCTTCAATAACCCCATAAAAACATATTAAAGATATTTTTTTCAATATTTAAATTTTTTTTTTTCTGCCAAGTATAGGGTTAACAAAGTTATTTCAATACCGTACTTTTAAGCTAAGCTTTCACCGTTAGTACACCGTAAGTTAAAGTACTTAACTATAGTCACTTACGTAACTTACCTAAGTACATTATCACGTAATCGATAGTACTCGATTTGTCATTATAATATTTCACGCTCGCTAACGTTAATTATACAGGGGCAGTTTTATTAAGAAATTAATACCATAGCGTCGTTTTTAATAATATTTTATGGTGTAAATGTTATTTGAATATTAATGAAATTGACACAATGCTCTGGAATATATGCTAGGTTATTAACCGACTTTAAAAAAGGAGGTTATCAGTTTGACATGTTGGTATGGAATATTGTAGGAATTAGGTAGTATTGTAGTATGATAGATTATCGTTTATGTTTTTACGCGGGTCTTTTATTAGTATATGTGTATATGTATGTTTGTCTATAAATATATCGAAAACTAAAAGTTATATTGAGATTATTCGTATTGAATTAAATTAGACATATTTCAACTTAGGACACAAACAGTCCAAACATTATCAAAAAATATTTCGAGGCTAGTCGTGGCGCAGGGGCACAAAGTGTAACTGTAAAACCGATTGGTTGTGGGTTTGATCCCCACTCGAGGAAATGAAATATTTATTTAAATTTATATTTCCATTTCTTCGCTCTGGTGCCGAGGTGAAGCGCGGCGTTGAGTTCTGCCACTCAACACGCAATACCTGCAGAATTCGGCAGAAAGTGGAGAATGAATTGTCTTAAAGGATTCCCTATGTCCCTGCTGTGTGCGGGACACATTGTTTTTTTTCAGCTTTTTTTTATTTTTGGATTTGATAAAATTATTTTTTTATTACATAATATGCTAACGTAGATATTTAAATTATATTATATTCTTATTTAAATAAGGTTGTAATTACAATTAATGGATACCGCCACACAGCTCTATGCAGAAAATAAAGCTTAAAGAAACTAAAGCTATGTAAATTACCATTACGTTATGCTGGCTTGCTATATTAACTTTTTTTTCTAAGTTTCTTATCTAAGGTATTAACTGCATAACTTAATATTTTAATAACATTATTTTTAATGTACAACTATAATAATAAACAGTTTTTGATATCCGTGGTTAAGAAAATAAAAGTTAAAGTAAGAATAGTAAATAAGAATTTTTAAACATAAAATGAATCAGCTACTCGCTGTTTCCCTCACAAAGCAGGGTAGGCAGAGAGAACCCAGTGTTAAAACACTCTGTTCAATATTTTAAGACGAGTGCGAGGCAGAGCGAAGAAATGGAACTATTCAATATTGCTCGAGTGGGAGTCTAACCCCCATCTGTTGCGTTTACTTTGGGCTCCTGCCCCACGACTGGGCACAACTTTTAAACATCGCTTCTTAAAGTACATTTTGTAGGCCAATAAGTAAACGTGAATAGTCTCCTGATAACCCGTCAAAGCCGTCGTTCCTGTTACAAATGTTCGATTATTAAATATTAATAATTGATATATTTATTTTTTCTTGGGTCTCTTGTCTTTGAGTCACTTATATATAAGACTATATAGAGTTCCAAAATTTTATATTGAAAAAAATTACTTAATAAGTTGTATTAACACTTAAAAATTACAAGAAAAAACCTATTGAGTGTGAGTCAGACTCGCCCACGGAGCTTCTGTATCAAATTCAGGATTGTAGTTGACAAAGTTAAGTTTACGGGCATATGCAATCTATTTGTATACAATTTCTTTTTTTCTATGAAATATCTATAAATTTTCACTTTTTAGATTTTTTTTATATGTCTATTCTAACTTCGTGCCAAATTTACTAACTGCAGGTTCTCGGGAAGTACCCTATAAGTTGTGATTATGCGACAGATTTCATACAAAAAGCAGCAAAATCGCATGCATATGCGTAAATGCTCGTATCTTTTGATTGCGTTAACTTAGAAGCTTGATTCTTTCTGTGATTCTAGGGAAGCTTCATGTCAACGCGATCTCGAAATAGATGGTCTGGATAGAAGAACAAACGGGCAATAAAGTGATCCTATAAGAGTTTCATTTTTACCTTTTGAGGTACGGAACCTTAAAAACAATATCTCTAAATATACAAGTAAAAAATCATCTACCAATTAGCTTACTTGAAATGTAAATAAATATAATGACTTTATTTATAAGTATTTATATATAAAGAAAATCATGAGCAAAAAATATTTATTCTTTGCTTCACGCCCACATTTAGTAGAGTAGGCAGACGGAACCTGGAAACTTAATGTTAAGACACTTCATACCCGTTAAGACACCTCCATTTCCAACACTCGACACTGCATATGAGGGGACTGAACTCCGCACTTTTCCCTAAAAATATTAAACATTTCATTTCCTCGAGTAGGAATCGAACTCCCCCTTGACTGGTTAATCTTATAAAAGTTTAAAATCCTGATTGACACACCTTTATTTGCATAATATGTACCCGTACCTTAAATTATAGTTAACTTTAATGTCTCTTGGGTAGGCCACTCATGTTAAATATACCTTGTCTTTTTCGAAGCTTTCTTTGCTAAGCTCATATTTTATTATTTTTTACTTTAACACATTCAGTTCTTTATTTCCTTAATAAAGAACTGAATGTGTTAAAGTAAAAAATAGTTCATACATATGCTTTTTTATTTTTATATCTTATTTAGATAAGAAAAATATTATATTAATATACCGTTTCTATATAAAAAATATATTTTAAAATGGTATAATAGCGATAGAGTTTATATTTTATCCGTCCTACAAAAATTCCATGTATTAAAAATCCAAATAATTCAACTGAATTTTACCAATATTATATATAATTCAGTTCATAATAAAATTCTAGAATTAAAACTATAGTAATAATAATAACTATAATCTACGAAACAAAATTTAAAATATCGTAAAACTAAAAGGTATTAATTAAACCAACCTACTTTGGTCGTCCGTTGCTTTGGAGAAGTATGAAAAATAATCATCACCATAGTATAAATAATATTCACGAACTCACCACACGCGACACGCTTACAAAATAATATAGTTCAATTTAATTAATTTCAATTAAATACGATAGGTTTATCACGTATTTCGAAAGTTTTTAAGGCAAAATCGCCTCCATTTCACCGACGTCCGCCCATCCCGAAAGCTGCGGCTACACTGAAGTATCTACCTTTTCATGAATGAGGGAAAGCTCCACCTATTTGAGAATTTTCTTATGTTTATAATACATTAAGGTTTTTTTAACTTAAGTTTGCTTTTAATAAGGAGATAGAAGTAGCAATGTATGTTACTTTAATAAGATAATAAAAAAATAGACGTCTAACTTGAGACTTACGCTATTTATAAATAATAAAATATATAGGTATTTAAATATTAGTATTGCTTAGCGTTTTAGTAAAATTGTAATTGATACAAATATATTAGTAAAAAAGTAGCGCCCCTGTACTTTCGGCTCTATCCTTGAATATGGGCTGAAAACTGAAGAACGCAGTGTCTTGACACTAAGTTCCAGCCTATTTTCGTTATCACTGTTCTTTGATTTAGTAGACCAAAGCCACATCTTTATTTCTTAAATCTAAGCGAAAATAAAAAAAGTGTGAATTGAAATTATTTTATAAAGTTTCCTCTCCCGAAATGCAATAAAAACGTAAAAAAAAGAAATAAAATATTTAGATTTATTTGGCTCTGTTCCTAACAGCGATAATCTTATTCTTAGTAAAATTCCATGTTTATATATTTTTTTATAAACTAGAAAATTTTCATATAGTCTCCGTAATAATAGAGATAGTGTATTATAATAGATTTAGTAGCCATTTTAGCTAAGTGGGACCACGTCTGACTATAAACATGATATTTGATGGTTCAATACACCCTTGTACAAATATGTGAACATAAGCGCTACTGGATTTAGATTCGAACTCCAGACTATAAAATGAAATATTTATTTAAATTCATATTTTCATTTATTCGTTCTGACGGAAGGCTAAACGCGGCGTTGATTACCACCACTCAACACGCAGTGTCTCCAGAATTAGGCGAAAAATTAGTGTCTTAGAACTAGGTTCTCTCTTCCTAATCTGATCCCGAATCTGATTTAATACACACTCGGAATAATGATTTTAATTTTCCTGCTCTGGAAGAGCAAATCGCGTCGTTGAGTTGCACCTCTCTACACAGAAGCAACACTACACAGAAGGAAAGCAGAAACGAGGTGTCTTGATACTAAGTATCTTCTGCCTTCCCTGGTATGGGGTAAAAAACGTGAAGTCTTTCAATTTAAGAGAGAAATAAAGAAGCGAGTATTTTTGCAAAAAATGCAAAAATTCTTTATCTTACTAAATAAAAGTCAAGAGAAAGTGACTTTCTTGACATTTTATACTATTTTTAAACATTTTTTAAAGTGTTATTCCACATTTAGGAAAGAAAAATACTTATTTAGAAAACGTTTAAAAATTACTCGAACTCAACCCGACTCGAACCCGCGCCTCCTGGAAACCGACCAGGCGCTCTGACCACTAAGCCATACGTTCTCAGCAAGATACGTCGAAATTTTTATACAAGTGTATAAAAAATTCGACGTAGCTTTTGAGTATTTTATACTACTCCCACGCCGGAAGCACATACAACTTATTGCTAAGACATTTCTCGAAACACTTAATTTTTATTAAATTTGTACAATTTAATATACTCAGTATATGTTCAGTGAAGAAACTTCACAATTTGTGGCAAATTGTGTCTACTAAAGCGGGCAAATGAAAATTATTAATTTTTGCAATTGAGAATCGAACCTATAACTACCGCATTTACAATCAAACGCTGTTCCACACCATCGGGATGGTCTTATAATTTTTTCTTTAGCCTCACACCGTATCCCAAATGTAGCAAGCTAGACATCCAAGTGTTAAGACACTCCACCCCCTAACTTTCCATCGAATTTTGGAGGCTTAGTGTGTTAAGTGACGAAACATAAATATTGCATTCAAATATATTACGCCAAAATATTAAAAATGTTGTTTACTCGATGGGAATCGAACCCACAACCTGTCTCGTTTACATACACAAGATTGTGCGTGCCCCTGCGCCAGTCGTGGCCAAGGTCTTGATAATAAATTTATTTATTATTAATAAATCAAAAATAAATAATTCAGCTTCACGCCGTATCCTGCACACAGCAGGGTAGGCAGAGGGAACCTAGTATTAAGACACTCCGTTCCCCACTTTCTGAGCAGAATTCTGCAGGCATTGCGTGTTGAGTTGCAGAACTCAACGCCGCGCTTAGCCTCGACACCAGAGCGAAGAAATGGAAATATAAATTTAAATAAATATTTCATCCCCTCGAGTGGGGATCGAACCCACAACCAGTCGATTTTACAGTCATTCTTCGTGCCGCTGCGCCACGACTGGCCTCTAATAATTAATGTGTAAATATAAAACTTACTAACTAAAAGTTTGCTTACAAAACTATTGTTAGAAGATAATTTATTTTTGTTAAGTTATTATGTAGAAAACTGTACAAACAATATAACACACTATATAACATAGTGGTTTCATACAATATCCTAGCTATTTCATAAGATAGTGCGCCTCAATATAATAAGTTCTTTCGAGCTTGGTTGCGGAGGAATTTTTGATATTAAATAACTTTGAAAAATGCTATGCGAAAGGTGTTTAAGTTTTACAGACAGACAATACACCTTTTTTTATTATATTCATAAAAGCACAGTAGGAATGTGTTTTATTTTATAGTAAGCGGTGGTTGTGAGCTCAAATACGATTTGCGGTAATTTATTTTTATCATTTTGCTATCACAATTAAATAAATTTTAATATCTAATTAAACAAAGGATGGATTTCACATAATACAATTACTTGACTTTTTGAGTTCTTAATTAAGAAAAAATAAATATATATAATAATTAAATGAAAATATGCGTTAAATTAAATTGGATACGCTACGATTATATAAAAGAATATTGTTAGTTTCTTGTGTCCGTGCGTGCATAGTACCTATAATATTATACAGGGTAGAAGCGTCAACGCTCTTTCTACGGGAACAGCATACAGGGTAAAATATTTTAAAACCAATACCTAAACATATTTATCAAGATACCTCAACAGTTTAGGCATAAGTTTTTTTTTTAACCAATAACGTAAACACATACTACTACAAAAATACTACTAAAGTTTTTAAGCTTTGAACTTTGCAGCCTATACCTACGACTCGATTTCTAAATGAGGCACATGCGGCGGTTTCCCTTTGATAGGCTTATGTCTACGTGCGTCGTTCTTGACAAGTGGCGTTTTATTTTACAACTATAATGTTATTATTTATTTTGTTTGAAAAAATCACTTGTCTTTGACAATTTCATTTCAAGCTGTATACTAAAAATTATAGTTGTAGGTGAGTTCCACAATCACACACTCAGTCTACCAAAGTAGAGAAATCATATACATACATACAGGACATAACCTAATGAATAGATACCAAATAATAATTTTCTCCAAGCATTGTCCAGTCCTGGCGAATTTTCTAGAGCTAGTTCTAAGAATACCATTACACGTTACGATACGTTCGATAGTTAGTTAGTTAGTTGGTCGGTCGGTCGGTCGGTCGTTTACAGAATACAGTGTAAAGCTTAAAAAATCGCTTAAGCGCGAATCGATCACCGAGACTTCCGTACCAATTTCAGGATTGTAAGTCAACTTCATTCGATATTTTTTTACGTACAGGCATTATTATATTTGCAAGTTAATATATATGTACTTCCACCCTGTAGTAAATTATTAAGTTGATATTTGGTTTGGTTTGGCTGGGTTGGCTTGAATACAGAACATAGCATCCATGTAGGTCCTCCATTCTTTTAATCTAAGGTATACATTATTATTAATCCCATTTAGGTCTCCCATAAAGAATGGGTCAACAATGTTCAAGTCAAGAACGACGGATTACTTAACATTTAACTAAGCTCTTAACCGTAGCGTTTGGCGCTCCGTTCTCTCTGACTACCCCGCAAGGGATAAAGCGTGAAGCTAAGTAAGTAAGTAAGTAAGTAAGTAAGTAAGTAAGTAAGTAACTAAGCTCTCATTTGACATTTATAATTTTAACAGGATATCATTAATTTTAGTAAAGAAATTATAACAATTAATTCTTGTTAATTTTAGAATCACTTTATTTTTCTACGTTCTTTGATCTATCTTTTATACGTAACTGATTTTTTACTTCTTGATAGTAATTATTAGTAATTATCTCTTTTCGAATTTTTTCCTATATAGTTTCTTTTGTGTGATTGTGGCTTTAACAAATACAAGTTAACACGTGGTTTTAACAAAGTGCAAAATTTTATTAATATAGGCTAATTGGTTTATGACTTACGAAGAACTTAAAATTTGCTTGAAATGGTTCGTGTAAAATACACTTCACCCGTTTTCTGCCTTTCAACTTGGCTATATACTCTAACGCGTGTTTTGATTCTATAAGTGTTATGTTTTACCTTTTTAAGTACGGATCCCTAAAATATCTTAAGTTCGCAGTTATCGCTCGGAAGAAAAAATATCTGGTCAGGAATTGATGAAACTAGCTCTGGATTTCCACTAGCAGTCATTTCATTTTCAAATATCACTAAAAAACTTTACTTATAATATAACTCAAAATCACTCCAATTAATCAAAAATCTACCTAAACCACTGTAAAATCTATCATGTTAAATAGTTATTTCAAGTTTATATCGCAGTTCTAAATCACTATTGACACTTTAAGCTTGAAATCCCGACGTGAGGTCGAAGGTATCTCATTTACATAAACAGTACCCAACTCAAATCTCTTTATTTGGTGGTTCAATAACAAAGTAAGGTTAAAATCTGAACTTTTGTTTTTATGTGAGACCCTAACAATGATCTAACTGATGAAAATTTACATACACTGTGTAGTTTTAGTATAAAGATAAACGAAAATGGTTAGTTGTAGATTAAATAAACGTTTTACTCAGCTAATTTTTTTATGTATAAATGGGACGTAATGTAAAGTCGTTTTTTTTACAGCAGGATAAGCAGGGAACCTGGGAACCTAGTGTTGTGATAATCCGTGCCCTTTAAGACATTTCTGTTCCTCACTTCACGCCAAATTCTGAAGAAAGGCAGTAAGTCGTCTTGTTGTCCTCTTTTTACCTTTAAATATATTATATATACTAAAAAAGGAGACCCGCGTGGCTTCTCTCACTTTAATTAACTTAACTTAGCTTCACGCTTTATCCCTAGCGGAGTAGTCAGAGAGAACAGAGCGCCAAACGCTACGGTTTCTACATGCCTTTTTCGCCTCGTCCACTGTCATCCTAAACCTCTTTATTTATACTCTCCGGGGGGGTCCTCATGCTTTTTACGTGACCTTACTCCAATATCTTTGATACTGTGTGTTCTAGAGCTATATTGAGAGGAGAGAGGTTTTTTAAAAAATCCTACTCTCTCAAAGCCGACGCAAACATACAATCATTTTATTTTTTTCTGCCAATATACATATTTTAGATATATGAAGACAAAAATATAACTCAATTGTTCTTTTCCAATGAAGATACAAAATTAATTTTAGAAAACACAATATAATAGATACTCTAATAAACCGCCCGTAGAACTCTTACTTTCTATTGGCAGAATAACTTCAGTAACTGGCTATATACGTGTGACCCACATACAGTACGGTACTAACTTTTAACTGAATGTGGTTAGAAGTGTTGGAAAAAAAGCTGAAAAACCATTGCCTAGTAGCTAGTATACTGGTTTACTGTGTACCAATTAAAAATTTTGTTACTTTATAGAACTTTTTTCAATTTTGTAATTTTTTTTTTGAAACTATGGCGTCATTTTGCGGTGGAATAGATTGGTTGTATAATTTTTTTATTTTTTTTTCGCTTCGTGGTTTGTCCCGTACCTATATAGCAGACTAAACAGAGAAACACTCCATGAAAACACTCCTTTTCTTATTTGCCGCCCCATATTAGTTTCTTTTTTACATTTTGAATTGCAAAAATCTGAAATCAGAATATTGAATATTGTCAAGAAAATTAAAATAGTTCATCGTCTCTTTCTAATTATAATTATATATTACACTAAATTAATTGTATTGATGAAGATACAAAATATATAGAAAAAACCTGGATAATATATTTTTTTGGTATAAAAAAATTAAAGGGTGAATGTTACGGGAGGTACGGAAACCTGTAATGATTTTCGAGAACACCAACACAAGGTCCTCATGTCCTCACGATACCGTGAGGACATGAGGACGAAATAACGGTAATCAATGAACACTTGAAAATATTTTTTCTTAAGTTAGTCTTAATGAAATACACACCACACAAATAAAAATAATCTATATAAGATTTAATTAAATCAAATCAGCTTCACGCTGTATCCCGTACACAGCAGGGTACCTAGTGTTAAGACACTCCATTCCCCATTTTCCGCCGAAATCTGGAAAAGCATTGCGTGTTGAGTGGCGGAACTCAACGCTGCGCTTTGCCTCGACACCAGAGCGAAGAAATGAAAATATAAATTTAAATAAATATTTCATTTCCTCGAGTGGGGATCGAACCTACAACCAGTAGATTTTGCAGTCACACCTTGTGTCTCTGCGGTACGACTGGCGTCTATATAATCTATAAAATTGTATAAAACTTTTCTGTTACTGTGTGACTGGCCACAACGACGCACAGACGAAATTTCTTTAATCTAATTTAGAAAGTTGAATTTTGACATATAGGTTAGGAAGTTCAGGGATGCATTGAGAGGATTTCCCAAAAACCCAACGAGAATGAAAGCAAACGAGATTTTCCATTTTACGTCTTAAAGTCAACCCAAACAAGCTTGCAGTACCATATAACTTCATAATTAACTTCATAATTGTATTAGTATTAATGTATTGTGTGTATAATATGTATGTATTCATGTATGTATGTATGTATGTGTATGTAGGTATATATATATTTTTTTAATATATCATATTTATGTTAAAAAATCTTTTCGAAAATTGCACAATTTTGTCATCCCGCTATATGTTTATTTCACCCACTTCCACAGGTTGACTGGAAGAAATCTCTTTTAGAGATAAGTCCACCTTTGTTAACCTCATTTCTGTACCTTTATTTTATTTATTTTTTATAGTGCAATAAAGAATATATATAAAAGCTGAATGTAGAAAAGGATTATTGATAAGCAATCACCCTCGCTATATATACGTACGTACATACGTACGTGCGACGGCGAATGTCTCGTGGATTTGCAGCTCCGAGTGTAACACGCGATGACACTTCAAATACATTGATGTAGTTTTATCCAACTACTTTTTACTATATGTTTGTGGTTGACAAAAATCGTGCTGAGTTTTGATGTGATATTGGAATATTATTTTTATATTTATTTCTTAGCTTCACGTTGTATCCCGCACATAGGAGGGAAGGCCGAGATAATCTGGGAACCTTCTTTTAAGACACTTCGTTTCCATTAAAACATTTACGTTTTCCTCACTTTCCACCGAGTTCTCGGGGCGTTGCGTGTTGGGTGGCGGAACTCAACGCCACGTTACTATAGTTAAGCAATAAAAATATTAAATACTTCATTCCCCAAGTGAGAATCTTGAACCTCTCGACGGCCTCAGTGGCCCTACGCATAATGGTTGAAGGTTATCAACGCTGTACTTTGTCTAACCCGACTAGGATATCCATATTTTGTATCTAAATGAAACATTTATCTTTATAATATGAGAAAAAAAGTAGAATTAAAATCCACTTGCCAATAGTTTCGTTATGCACCTAATATTATCATTGTAGGATTAATTGAGTTATTGGTTATTTATGGTTATTGGTTATGTGGTTTTTACTTGTGATAATATAGCATTTATAACTTCAGTAATATTTTTGTTATATCATAGTCATTAAATTAGAGGCCGGTCGTGGCGCAGCGGCACGAGGTGTGACTGCAAAACCGACTGGTTGTGGGTTCGATCCCCACTCGAGGAGATGAAATATTTACTTAAATTTATATTTCCATTTCTTCGCTCTGGTGTCGAGGTTAAGCGCGGCGTTGAGTTCTGCCACTAAACACGCAATGCCTCCAGAATTCGGCAGAAAGTGGGGAACGGAGTGTCTTAACACTAGGTTCCCTCTGCCTACCCTGCTGTG